>PVYJ01005095.1:23881-37013 GCA_002995095.1 Rhizopogon sp. AM-2018a | reverse complement strand
AAAAAAAAAAAAAAAAAAAGCGCTGCTGTGAACGAGTTGATGTGGTGAATTACCGGTAATTATCTTCAATAGCGCTCCCGCCGGGATTTCTATCACATGACCGGTTATTGGGTTCAATAGTACACTCGATGGGGTGAGGTACTACTTGAGAGCACGCGGCGCGAGTCACCTTGGCCATCTCCTGGTACTCGCTTACGTGTTGATGGAATTGGCGATGAGGTGGTTGGCAATTTGGGGTCGTCACCAACGACTTACCTTGTCACGTAAGTCATACACAAGGCTCTTGCACAGTCCTCAGCACTGACAAGCAGGAACTGATATGTAAATTGCACGTCTACTTTCTTTGATGAAAGAAAGACGAGACGTGAGCCCGCGGGCTTTGCTGTCGCTACCGTTATACTTACGAATTGGGGAAATTTTCCACATCTCACTATTTTTGTCCTTGATGGAAAGGTGTGCCATCATTGACCAGCATTAATATTGACCACGTCAGATGTCATAATCATGATACCTGTAGTACACGGACCCATGACTCCCTGCAGTGATATGGACGGCGCTATCTTCTTATCTGAATGCCTTAGCGGGTGCCAAGAGGGAGTTACAACTTATAAGGCTTCCAGTTGTAGATTGGATTTTTGAACGATGGCTACTCCCAGTGACGAAAAGACGGCTGATGCCATCTACACCGTCGAAGACGTGCCCACCGGCACACCCAATCATGCCCATGATGATCTCGAGCGGAAATTGCTGAGGAAGCTTGATTTGCGCATGTCCATCATCGTGGTTATATACACTCTCAATTATGTGAGTCGACTTGCACGTCGATAGGTAAATTTGGAGGTACTAAATGTGGACGCGTGACTTAGATCGACAGATCGAATGCTACGTGCGTGATGTGCTGTCATACTTGCGTTAACCTCATGACCTCTATAGCAATGCTCGGTTACAAGGCTTTGAACAGGATCTGCACCTGCAAGGTCAACAATACTCTACAGTATTGTCGATCCTATTTGTGGGATACATTATTATGCAAGTGCCAGCGTGAGTTGCACTGATCGTTGAGGGACATGTCAACATGACTTTTATTTCAGAAATATGTTCCTGTACTGGCTGGAGAGACCTTCTCTCACTCTTCCTGCTTGTATGGTGGTGTGGGGTGCAATATCAGCATTGACAGGTTTGTCGACGCTGGTCGTTTATGGAGTTGAATGCTAATGGTTCCCAGGGATAACAAAGAAGTACACCTTCCGGTTATATACCACTCTATTCTCTGATATTTCGATTCAAGTTATACAGAGGTTCTTCTTGCCCGCTTCTTTCTTGGCTTCGCGGAAGCGCCCTTTTACCCTGGTGTCCTGTTCCTTATATCTGGGTGGTATAAGCGAGATGAACTCGCTCTGAGAGCAGCTCTCGTTTCTTGTGGAATCCCAATCAGCTCTGGTTTTGGAGCTCTGATTGCATCTGGTATACTCCAAGGTATGGAGGGTAAACTTGGTCAAGCCGCGTGGAGGCGAGAAACAGTCGTCTCTCTTACTCACTGAAGCTGAACGGTCTATAGATGGTTGTTTTACATTGAGGGCGGTATTACTGTGTCCATCGCGATTTGCGCGATATTCATACTCCCTGATTTCCCGCATAATACTAGATGGCTGACTCCGGAGGAAAGAGCACTTGCTATCTCTCGCCTTGCGAAAGATGGTGATAGTGGGACCGCGCTTGGGAAAAGGACGAGCATGCAGGGACTGTGGGATGCTGTGTCTGATTGGAAGGTCTGGTGGTTTGCAGCAGCATTCATTGTCCAGCTTACAGGACAGTCATTTTACATTTACTTTCCGACGCTCAGCGCGACCATGGGATATGATACGACAGTATCGTTGCTGCTCTGCGCTCCTCCGTGGGTGTTCTCTACAATAGCCGCATTTGGGCTTTCAAGGTCTGCGAACCATTTTTATTCGGGAAATCGTATCTCATGGTCGACCAGATACTCTGATAAGAAGCAAAAGCGTTACAGATATTATGTTGCCTCTAATGCACTCACTGCGCTTGGATTCATCATATCCATATCTACGATGAACACAGCTGCGCGCTATCTTTCACTGTAAGTGGTATCGTCGTTCGTACTACTCTGTTCATTGTACTCAGAGATATATAGGTTCCTGATGGCTCAAGTCTATGCTGGATATATGGTGCTTTGGGGGTGGATCAACAACACTTTCGCCGGAGAGCCTGCGAAGCGAGCTGTCGCAGTTGCTTTGATTAACGGACTGGCAAACATCGGAAATATCATTGGATCGTTAGTAACGTTGATCTCTCGTTCTCGATTGTTATTCACCGTTTCACGCACGTCATAGGTATGTCTGGCAGTCCAGCTGGGGCCCGACATATCGTAATTCATATGTTGTTTGCCTCGCGATGCTTTGTCTGTCGACTGGTATGTTTGGCGGGATGTATTTGTATTTGAAACACTTGAATGAGCAGATGGAGAGGAAGGAGCGGGGTGCGAAGGATGATGAGGGGCTCCATGACCCCATTCGTTTTAAATATTTGTTGTGATCTAGGAAGTGGCTCCATATTTGGAGAAACCTACCCTTTTCCACGTCAATTTCGTCGAATAAACTGTGTACTTACATACGGCCTTGAAACGTCTTGAAATTTCTTTGAAAACCACAGAACGTTCCTAATTTGGATGGAAAGCGCGTTTGTGACGGCACGCGTTGTGCATTGTCACGTCACACCTCCTCTCTCACAGACAACGTCAAGCACGTTGAGTGGTATGGCCGTCTTCGACAACGTGCACTATGTTCTTTCTTCTTCAATACCAGCGGAACAGCGCAAGGAGCTTTCTGGCTTGCTGGACCTCAACGGCGCAACAAGCGCACCTCCTCACACCCACCTCATTGCCCTTGATGGATTGCACACTCAGCATGAACACGTTGGATCTTTGCACGTAGTCTCGGAAATATGGGTACAGCGTAGTATAGTTCTCGGAAAACTACAACTGTGAGCGTCCTTTGGCATTAGATTGGTACCAAGGCGACTGACACTCGACGTGTCAGTGAGCAGTACTATTCACCTGATCCAACCATGATTTTTTCAGGCATCGTTGCATGCGCCACCGATGTGAGTGGAGGTATTTATTGTACTATATGATGCTAATTCACCCTGCAAGATCTCCTCATCAGACCTCGAAGTTCTTTCAGCAGGCATCACTTCATTAGGAGGACAATGGCGGTCGGGCCTTACTCGCGACGTAACACATCTCTTCGCGTTGCATGAACAGAGCGACAAGGTACTTACCGTGTTTCCTTCATTTGCGCATCCATTGAGACCATTATTCACCGTGTTACCCCTAGTACCAAACCGCCATGCACTTTGCACCGCACACCCACATGTCGGTCCTCACACCGCATTGGTTTGATGACTCGGTTCGCTTTGGGCGCCGCGTGCCTGAAGGTCCCTATTTGTGGCCCGACCCAAAGATCTTGCGACCAGGCAAGCTGATTCCAACGGGCGAGGACGAAGGAGATATTGGAGCTAGTGGTAAACGAAAGAGAAAGAAGAGTGGCGAGACTGGATTCGGTAGTCCAGTAGCGAAGGAGGAAGCAGAGCGTAGAGAAAGAACCAAAGTGTGGGCTGGAAAGAAGTTGTTGTTGTCTCGATCACTGGAATTGGGGGAAGGACATCGTGAAGCTGTGGAGGCAAATATACAGAGGGCGGGTGGGGTTGTCGTCAAGGTTCAAGGTATCGTAGGTTTGTCTCTGTTGTGGTGTCTCTCTGACTTTTTCTCCCGGCTCAAGGAACCAGCGCAGAGGAAGAAGCGCAGGAGGAAGAGGAGGCAACTCTTGTGGATGAATGTGATGTACTTGTCACGCGAAGCCGCTCTGGGAAGGCGTATTTCAAGGTACATCCCCTGTTCGACTCAGAAATGTCAAGGAAAGATTTCAGCGATTATGATACAGGCGGCACGTTCTTCTCGTCCGATCCTGATCGGCAACTTGTCTTGGATGTTTCACGTCGACGCATCGGGCACTTTGAATGATCCACATGATAGTTTGCTTTGGTACCCAGTTCCAAGAGGATGTATTCCTGGTTTTAACGATTACGTGAGCGGTGCACATGGGCCCTTTGCTTCATGTACTCACTGACCACTCAGGAGATCACCGTCACCAACTATACCGGTGCAGCGCGAGATTACCTGAAGAAGCTGATTCAAGTCATGGGCGCGAAGTTCACGCCAAGTATGAGCCAGAGCAACAAGGTTTTGGTCGCTGGCTAGTAAGCATTTCAATGTGACAGATTATCAGTTAAACTAATTGCTCATAGTTCTCCTTCGCCCAAAACACAACGCGCGGTTGCATGGTCGATACCAATAGTCAATCATACCTGGCTCGAAGATTGTTTTCTTGCATGGAAGTGAGTATGCCATGACCGCCCTTCAGTTATCGCAGCGCCTCTTGTCTCTTGTCTCTCCATGCAGCAGTAACGTCCGAGACTGATGATTTGCGTTTAGGAATCTCACCGTTGGCGTTGATAAATACATTCTCTTTCCTCCAGGCGTCGATTTTGGGAAGATGCTCATGACTCCGATTGGTGAGCTTGTTCCGCCTTCATTATTCACAGTCCTCACCACCCACACTATTCCGATCGTTCAAATAGGCAGCACAAGTACGAGTTCCGTCTATAATACCTCAGGGGGACCTGTCCCCGGTGGCCGGGGTGTCGGTCCCATTGACGTGGATGCAGAGGAACAGAGGGATGCAGAGTATCGTAGGGAAACGGTTGATGAAGCAGAGATTCCCTCATCCACCATGACTCCTAAAACAAATGGTAAAGGCAAGACTGCATCCGCCAAGTCAAAGCCAAACGTTGTTGAACCTAATGGTGGACCTTCAAAGTCACCTGGGCCCGTGGCATCGTCGAAACGCAACACTCGTACTACTCCCCATACAAATACGAGCGGGAGAGACACCACAGATGTGGAGGAGGATGTCAATTTCGGCGATGACGAGGACATCGGTCCTGATGATGCTGATGACATAGTGGCTGATGAAGTCATGGATATGGACGAGGAATATGCTTCACCCACCAAGTCACTGAGATACAAGAAGTTAAAGCTCTCTGAGAAGTCGAAGAAGCCAATACATCGGCAAGCCAAAGGTGGAACAACAAATATTGATGATAGCGACTCTAGGTCCAGAAACCTGCAACCGCAGCCACACTCGAGACTCATACGAAAAAGCACTGCGTCTGATGCAGACGATGTTGTGGATCATTGGCGAGCAATGGATGGTGTAAATGATTCAAGTGAGATCAACGGGGAGAGCTCTGCAGAAGATGAGGCTCCTCCTAGGGCTAAGACCAAATCCAATGGGACTTTCGTTCCACCTCGCAGACCATCCTCATCAAAGGAGAAGGCTAAAGCTCACAAGGCCCGTTTGGCGTCCCCTTCTCGCGAGAGCTCCGACTCCGAATCTAGGCCACCCCGCCCGAGCGGGTCAATCCCGGGAAGCTCAACGCCAGTCAAGACGGGGATGAAACCGAAGCCCAAACCGAAGGAAACTCCTCAACGCGCCATTTCCCTGTCTGACGGAGATGATGAAATATTTGTGCGACCTATGAAGGATCCGTCGTCTGTATCTAAAACTAGGACCATCCCCAAAGCCAAAGCCAGAGAGCCCGAGAAGGAGCCATTGGCAACGTCCTCAAAAGCCAAGGAGAAAAGCAGCACTCGCGGTCGATCTCCTACTCGTTCTGCTACCCGTTCTCCCTCACCTCCTGCAAAGACGTTTAAGAAACGCACAGTATCCGTACTGGTTCCACCTCTGCCAAAAGACTACGTGTCTCCTAACTCAGTCAAAGACACACCTACCAACGGGAAAGGAAACTCCGATCTCACTAGGACGAACTCCATACGTGTATCTGCTGCTGAGGCGTCTACAAGCGGATCTAAGCGTGGCCGCCCTTCAGTGTCGAAACCTCCTACTTCAACTCCTCCAGCGAAGGGCAAGTCGAAGTCGAGGGGGCGGAATGAGTCGGAACCGGAACGCGAGGAGGAGACTTCAGCAGCTGTAGATTCTTCCTCAACGTCACGCGGTTTATCCAAGCGCAGCGCTGCCAACAAAGCGACGAGTAAACTAAGGGAAGTAATCATGCCTGATGTCATCAACTTTGAGAAAGAGCGCAAGAATGCCAAGAGAAGACGTAGCTCTGGCCTGAATGACTCTTTTATGCCCCTGGGTGATGAAGAGGAGATCGAGCAGAAACGTAATGGCAAGAAGCGGAAAGTGGAGAATTCTCGCGAAGAGGATGAGGAAGAAGAAGCGGAAGTTGAGGTGGTCATTTCCTCGTCTATTACTCAGACGAAGTCGCAGATGGGCACTACTCAAGGCAAGGGTTCGAAGAAAAGAGCGGAACACAAGATGAGTGTTGACGAAGACGAGGTGTCGAAAGGAAAGGGCCCCAAGACGACTCAGAACAAGAAGGGATCGCAAGCCCCCAATGTGGACACAGATCAGTCGTGCGTGATTTGTTTGTGTCCGTCATCTTAACTCATAGGTTCATAGTTCTGGGTCCCCTCGGAAAACTGGAGCGGTTAGGGTGATGACAACAGGTGTTCAGCTGTCCGATGACAACATCAAAGTAAGAAAGATATCCTCGCCAATGTACACGTTGCCTGATGAGCTTCCCTGCAGCGATTGAACAAATTAGGCGCAAGGATGACGACCAGACCTAATGACTGCACGCACCTTATTGCGAAGGGAATAGTCCGTACTGAGAAGTTCCTGTGCGCTATTGGAATCTCCCCGTTCGTATTGACAGAAGGTTGGGTAGATTCGAGCATCCGAGTTGGCAAGCTTCTGCGTGAGTGATTGAACTTGCGTTTACGATTTGTTTACAGTTTGACCCCTCCAGCGGAAAAAGACTTTGTAATATCCGACTCCCAACCAGAACGGAAATGGAAATTTAAGCTCTCCACTTCCCTCGCACGCGCCAAACGTGAAGATGGCGGGGCAAACTTGCTGAAAGGGATGACATTCTATGTCACCCCCAAAGTCGAAATCGACATGAAGCTGCTCAAAGCTGTCGTAGCGTCTGCTGGTGGTCAAGTGAGTTGTTTATCGAAACTGCATTGTTCGATTGCGTCTCATCACGCACTTACAGGTTCAGACGTCGAAACCCACAGTTCGAATACTCAAAGCTAATGAAAACCGCCACGTTATTTCTTGTCCAACAGATCATTCGATCTGGCGGCCACTGGTTGAGGAAGGATATACCATATATTCGACGGAGCTTGTTTTGCTAGCCATACTGACGCAGGAGATACGCTGGAAGGAAGATGATTGCATCGTTGCCAAGCCTTCTTCGTGAGGTTGATGTAAAGTACATTCACCTTAATTACTCTGAGTTTACCTTGTCGAATACGACTTCACGACATGTCAGTAAGACCCTGATCTAAAGCACATATTGACCCGGAAATCTACCACAGTATCCGAGAGGTTGTTCTAAGGTTGTTTGACAAATATCGCATGCCGTAAGTAACTCGGAAGTACGCGGTCAGGCGTCGCTTGCACATAGCGGCCTCGAACCCATCCGTTGTACGAGCAACGTTCAAAGCTCCAATTCGCTTTGTCAGCACCCGTACCGTTCGACAAGATTGGTAGCATCACCCTCAATAACGAAGGAAAGTTTGTAGTAGGGCTATTCTCCACCCTTCCACAGAAGAATTCGGAGGACCATATCAATCTATTGCTGATCTATGGAGTTGGCAATTAGGGCGACAGAGGAAGGGCGTGAATTTGGAATGGAGGTGATGTCACGGATGAGATAGAACAGTTTGTCGAATTGTAAATACAGACAGTGGTTCGCATTGGACAGAACCTCCTGTTTCGTGGGATGAAAGTGCATTATTGTTGGACTTGCTATGATCGAAGAGTTCATAATTATTAGCCATTACATCGCGGAGAATGAGGCAATGAATATGGGATGCGAGGAAGGAAATAGGAGCTATGGGGATGAGTCTGCGCTCTGAGAAGGAACGACTATCTTTATTGTGGGCGAGCCTAGTTGATCACCTGCGCATGCATCCTGCGGTATTCCTGCCTGATGGAGTCCCATCCTCCGAGCTTTTTAAGTACTTGCTCACTGACCTGGCGACTCCATTTGTTTCTGTCAGGACAGACATCCGAAACCGCCGATGGGCCAAAAACACACATCTGGTTCCGAGTCGAGGAAGCATACCGTGGCACATCGTACTGATATACATCAAAATAAGGCGGTAAACATACTTCCGAATGAATGATTGAGCTGCACCTATGAATTCTAGGCTTTGCTAAACTGGTGTCTCTATATCGTTCAAGTAAACCACGTGTCACATGTGGTCAGTGAGCAATGAGTGTATATGCAAAGTAAACGGTTTTGCCAATCGAATACCACCACTGATATCGATATATCGATATAATCAAGTATGAGATGGGGATATACCGTACCTTGACCGCAGAGCGGTAGCCCGTGACAAAAAAATCGCATTCATCATATACTTCTGCGACAGTTGCTTCTTTTCTTCTTGCGTATTTTCGTCTGCACTGGTTCCTTAGGCACCAGAGAGGAAACATCAGAGAACGACAATGAGGACAGTTCACAGCTTCATCCACCAATTCCAGCGATCGTGTCAGTAAAATCATCCTTCCCACTCACGCTTTGACTTTCTGTCAATGCGTTCTGCTCGGACGTGAATCAGTGCAGGCATCTGTGGAGAATTGACGCTAGGCTGTAGGAAAGGGACCGGCGATGGCAAGGAGGAGAATGGTTAAACTAGAAAAGTCATCAATATGGTGCACACTGCAGAGGTTGGTCTCCTCTAATCTCCCGTAGGCAGACCCTAAGAGAATGAAGATAATCGTTCCTTCTCTATTAGGGGTCTCCTCTAGGCAGGTGGGAAAACACTGTAATAAAGCCATCTATTACCCACTCCCAGGACGAGCGAACACACCTACGATCAGCCCGGATATCACCTCTCTCGCTTCCACCTTAACCACCATGTCATCCTCTGGTGAAACTCCCTTTCGAATCAACGTTCCAGAAGAGAAACTCGCCACCCTTCACGCCAAACTCGGACTTGCCACTTTCCCGGACGAACTGGAGGACGCAGGGTGGAAGTATGGCGCACCACTGGCGGATATCAAGAGACTCGCGAAAAAGTGGAGGAGCGGGTACGACTGGCGCGAGCATGAAAAGGAATTAAATCAAGAGCTGCCAATGTTTACCCGCGATATCGAAGTTGATGGTTTCGGCACACTGAACATTCACTATGTTCACAAGAAGAGCGATGTTGTTGACGCCATTCCGCTTTTCTTTTGCCATGGATGTATGTCATGTGTGCATTCTGGAACTGATATGTTTCTGATCTTCACTAGGGCCCGGAAGTTTCCTTGAAGTCAGAAAGATTCTGCCTCTCTTGACTGACTCGTCCCCTGAACACCCTAGCTTCCATGTTGTAGCCATTAGCTTACCTGGCTATGGCTTTTCGGAAGCTCCTCGCAAGCAAGCTTTTGCTATGAAGCAATATGCTGAAGTGATCATTCTTTTCGCACGTTCTCGGCTCTTTTAATGTTCACTCATGTACATATTAGGTAGCTCACAAGCTAATGCTCGCTCTCGGATACAACGAGTATGGTACATCACTACCGCTGTTATGGCTCCATCAAATTTGCTAATTTCTTTCGCAGTTACGCAAGGAGGAGACTGGGGTTGCTTGGTCAGTGAGGTTTCGTAATGTAGCTTGTTTCCTAGTCTTAACACACCCTTAGATTACCCGGAAAATGGCTTCCGAGTATGGTGGGAAGCACCACAAGGCGTGGCACACCAACTGTCCAATGTAAAATGTACCTTTTCTTGTTTAGCACCCCTATGATACTAAATTTTTGACTAGCGTCAACCCACCGAGCTGGAAATCACCACTGGCTTTCTTGGCTCTCTTGTTGACACCCTGGTCTCCAGAAGAGAAAGCAGGTATCGAGCGTTCCGAATGGTTTAACACCAAAGGATCTGGTTATATCGCAGAGCAGAGCACTCAACCGCAGACACTCGGATACAGCCTTGCTGATAGCCCTGTTGGTCTGCTCGCCTGGATTTTTGAGAAACTGGTCCTTTGGACTGACAATTACAAGTGGTCTGACGAAGAAGGTATCAACAGTTGTGACTTCTTTCGCTTGTTGCTTATCTGCTTATAAATAGTGCTGACATGGATCTCATTGTATTGGTTCTCTCGTGCCGGGCCTGCTGCCTCCGTTCGCATCTACTTCGAGTCCATAGGTGAATTCAGGAATTTGGGTTATGACCCTACTATTCCTATGGGAACATCGCATTTTCCGAAGGAGATCGTTGTTGTCCCAACATCGTGCGTTTCTTCAGATCAACTCCGCGGCTATGAAGCTAACATGAGAGCTTAGATGGTTCCGCAGGATGAACAACGTCGTTTTTCAGTCCCATCATGAGACAGGGGGTCATTTTGCCGCTACTGAACAACCGGAAGAGCTTGTACAAGATCTGCGTAATATGTTCGCCAAGGGGAGCCCCGCGTTTGCGATTGTCCCCGGAAAAACTGGATATGCTTGAAGAACCAGCATTCATGTCTATACGTTACAGCTTTATCGTGCGCAAAAGTCATTTGGTTACTGCTAAATGAAATATATACATGACTTTTCTACCTATGTGCTTTGTACAGTTGAATGATAGGTGACCTCTTCGACATTGGTAGGAGCTGAAGAAACTGCAGACGCTTTGCCAACGTCAGTGTCAGTCACTGTCGTGTGGTCAATATGAACCTTTGCAAATCTGGCTACAGGTAGACGGTCAGAGGTCTTCGTGCGTGCATACAACCCTTGACTTGTTCCATCATCCAACCGCAGTATCGCTGTCCGAATGATGATCAGGCAGAAGGTGATAGGAATAATTTGGCCGATCTGAAGTAGTGTCAGCTTAGAGTGTTACTTTGCTCATTTTGTGGAGTATATACCATATCAATCACAATATATGAGCTATTCGATGCTGCGAGGTATGCCGCCAGCATCGTCACCAAAGACATAGAGTACAATGCTCCACACTCTATGATAATGAGGAGGATAGGATAAACACGGGATCTAGTCATTTGTATCCCTAATGAGCGTCGGTGAACCAACCAGAGTCTTAAGGCAAGGATACCTAGGTAACTAAGGTCAGTAGGCTCGACGGTTGGCAATGGCTGGAAGAAACCTAACTTGTGGAAAGAACATTCGTAACCAATGCCGTTGAGTAGAATGAGATCACCCATTTTCCCGTTTCTTCCAGGAAAACGGCGCCTGCATTTGTTGAAGATAGTTGGCTGATCGACCAGACCGTGTGGGTCCCCGTAACTGGTTCAAGCGATGAATGAGTATCTGAGAGAGAATAAAGACGGTCGAGCAAGATGACGTACCAACAACTGCCAACCATCCTATAATCGGGATAATGATTACCTCAATTCGCTGCCATACCATATAGCATCGGTAGATCTAACATAGCCACGTTAAGCCCTCGTTAACAGAGGGAACAGGCTGAACTGACAAGGATTGCATCACCAACGAGAGTCTCCAGCTCGTATATTGCATTCTTGAACGTATACTTGCTGATATCCTCGAAGAACAGGTCTGCATTCCCTGAGGAAATGAAGCCTTGCCACACATGATTGGCATCAACAATCACGTGCTGTGAGTCAAGATAAGCAACTCAACACAACATCATTGAAAGGACGAGGGAACACACCATGGTACCTAGGATGAATAGCAGGCAAGCAGCGACTAACATAAGACGAGAAACCTCGGCGGGGTTGCGCTGATATGTCAGGGACCACACTGTAATTCCGAACAAAAAAGTGGAGATTCCTTGTCACATCAAGAAAGTCTCAGAGGTGCACCAGCGCGGGGTGAACGCGGTGGAAATACTGACCATAAAGAATAGACTCGATGATGATGGCCAGAATGGCTGCTGCTTTCACGCTAATGCCTGACATGTCTAACCTGTCAGTCCTGGAGGGCGACGTGAAAATGAAGATAAGACTGAGCAGAAGACGTAAGCAGTTGCGCAGAGTTCATTTTGGGACTTGTACTAGTATAGTTGGGTAAGTTAAGTGAATCCATCATCCATGAGACCATGGAAGGTTCTTCCCGAAAGAAGTTCCCAACAATTGAAAACCCAAAATTAAAAGTATTGTGATGGATTACCGAGGATGTGAGTCATGTGACCTCGGATATTAACTCTGACCGTCCGTTTAGGCAGGTTGAGGCAGCTTCTAGCTTCCTCATTTCTTGCGTGAGTCAAATCACTCGCATGATTAGACTCGCGGCCAGGCGTCAAATACGACATGCTGACATATTTGACGTAGCTGATCACGAGCTTAGCACATGCACCATCGCCTGTAAGCTATTATCGTTCTCTTGTATGTGCACGAGGTAAACTATTGTGCTCGATTTTACCTCATACCTGACGCAGACATTCTACAGTCTGATGCTTCTGGTGCGTCAACACTTGGCAATACAGCTTTACTGTGCCCAAAAAATCCTCGGTTACTGCTGCATGAAATTTCTTCTACCTACGGGAAACGAGCACTTTTGAATGATAGGTATCCTCTACGGCATCGACATGAGGTGAAGAAATTCCAGACGCTTTCCCAAGGTCGGTGTCAATCATTGTCATGCGGTTAATGTGGATCTTCAAGGGTCTCCTAGGGACAGGCAGGCGGTCGGAGGTACCTGTGCGCACAAACAGCCATTGACTTGTTTTATCGCCAAACCGTAACATCGCCGTCCGAGTGATGACCAGGCAGAAGGCTATTGAAATAATTTGGCCGATCTGAAGCCGTGTCAACGTGGAGGGTTACGTTTTTTTTATTTCGTTGGGTGCGTACCATATCAACCACGATATATGCACTATTTGTATGAGGTGCCAAGACAATAGGGCAGGACATACAATACTACATCAACCTTTTGTTTTAGTAGGTCTATTGTCCATTTCGAGTATGTATATGTGTACTCTAGTAGGTGATTACCTGTGATTACAACCAAATTACAACGTCACATATACCAACGAAGAGTTCTACAAACTTGAAGCGCAAACCCGT
>PVYJ01005095.1:2358-18994 GCA_002995095.1 Rhizopogon sp. AM-2018a | reverse complement strand
CTTTGCCTTGAAATACCTCATGCAGGCGGTCGTTTACTGGAGACCGGGACGGAGCAGTTCCTCGTATTGAAGCGTGAAGGAAAGCTAGGAGACAGTACGTTGATCAATAGCTATCTCATCGTGCAGAGGGGCACTTATCTCTGTCTAAGTTCCCGTTGTTATCGTCTTTACGAAATATGACGTGCTCGTTGAGCAAGTGGACTTTGATATAGGGTCATCTCTCAAAGGATTGAGCGAAGACGACATCGAGGAACGCATCAAGAAGGGAGCAGAAACCAAGCTACAGGAAATCTGTACCGGACCCCTCGAAAAATTCGCACAGTCGGATATCCCCCACGTTGCGGTCTCCAGTGAGTATTGCTATTCTGACCCTCTCGTTTGTGTCTAATAATTCCACGAGCGCAGATAAGGAAAGCCATAAGGGAACGCTCGCCCAGCTGATACAAATTACTGAACGCCATGTCTCTGAGCATGTTGCAGCCGATGCATCGGTAATGACTGCCATTGCCCAGCGGGTGGATCCTAGACTCAAAATCGAGACATCGATCGAGTAAGTCTTGTTTGCTTCATTCTAATACATGGTTGACGCAGCGTTAGAGTTGGCAAGAGAAGTCCGTCTTGATTTCGCGTTTGTAATCACCGAGCGCAATCTGAGCTTCCATATCTACAGCATATTGGAAAGCACTCGTGTCAAGCATAGGATTTGGGAATCGTACTGCGTGGGCCTGCCTACATGTACTTCACACCGACATTGTGGCCGTGTGGAACTTCCGTGACCCATATAATGTAATGGTTGTCTTTTTTGTATTCACATTTATTCTAAAGCGACTCGTTGTGCAGTACTTGTCCAGCGACGACTTCAGGACTTTGATGGTGAAGATGGTCGACAAGATAGATGCTGGACCTACGGTTAATCCCAACAATGCCATGTAAGCCGGTCACCTGCATGATATTTATCTCACCAAATTGTTCGCAGGAAATTTGGGCTCGCCACGGTGGCAACTATTGCGACCATTGTATCAACCCTAGCAGGACCTGTGGCTCCTATCGTGGTGCCGATTGCTGCAAGTGTTGTACTTGCTAAATGGGTTTATGACGTGTACCAGCTGTCGTACGTGCCACTACTTATTCATTCCGAGAAGATATTGACACGTCTTCGTCAGTCACCTGATGCTCCAACGCTTCATATCGTACATTGTCGACTTAACTATGGTTCTGCAAACACTTTATCTTCTGTTGGACAACCAGGAGGAGCTCTCTCGTCGGGTCATCAAGCTCGCGTTCAAGTCATATCATGAGTCCAAGATAATCGGGAAAGTCCACTCTCAGGTTCAGGACGATGTCAGGCAGCTGGAAATCCTGGATCATGCGGACCGTGTTATCGTGGATAGAATCAAGGCGTTGATGAAATCGTATAGCATTGACACAGGGGATATTTTCGATCTTCGGGCCAAGATTCCGCCTGTGCGTCCAGTACTAGATGAACCTTGGGAAGTTGCACAGAGCACTGGCAAGTGACCGTCACGGCGTAACACTCCGACTCTTTCGTGTTATCGTTTTGTAGGATTACTAGATGCAATTGGAACTTTGGTTTGCCGAGTAATTACTATAAGGCTAATAGTCCAAAGGCCTTCTGTCAGCATATGTAGCATGCTGGGGTTATGTTACTTCTCGCGACAAAATTCAATATTCATACATAGACTCTATTTGTTTGACATGAGGCTCGACAGCAGTAGCCGCCTTATATTACAAGGTCTACATCTTCCACCTGAAGACATTATGCTGTTCTAAAAAACGATGGCTCTGGTGCGTCAAAGGTTGGGAATATGGTGAACAAAATCACCCGGTTACAACCGAATGAAATTATCTTCTACCTAAGGCAGTTGTCGCTTCTTGAATGGTGTCATCCATGATATCGGTACTAGGTGAAGAAAATTCAATATTGGTGTCAACCACCGCCATGCCGTTAACGTGGACCTTCATACGCCTAGCTGTAGGAAGGCTGTCGGGGGGCCTTATTATAGTACTAATAAATATCCCCCGGCCCGTGCCCTCACTGAACCGCAGCATTGCTGTCCGAACGATGATCAGGCAGAAGGTGATTGGAATAAATTGGCCAATCTGAAAAGGTGTTAGCATGGAGGCTTACGTCTCTCATTTTGTGGAGTATGTACCATATCAAGCACGATGAATGAACTGTTTGATCCCGAGAAGTATGTCGCCAGCATAGTGACCAACGACAAAGAGTACAGTGCTCCACATTCCATGATAACGAGGAGGATAGGATATACTTGAAACCTAGTTGAGCGTAATCTGGATGAGTGCCGGTGAATCAACCAGAGTTTGAGAGCAAGGGTGCCTAGATAACAAGGGTTAGTGAATTCGGTCCTGCTGGTAACAGTGGAAGAATCATAACTGGTTGCAATGAAATTCGTAACTATTGCCGTTAAGTAAAAGGAGAACACCCATTGTTGCATTGTGTGTATCGAAGCGCTATCTGAATTCAGAGACAGTTGGCTGATCGACCAGACCGTGTGGGTCGCAGTAACTGGTTCCGATGATAAATGAGTATCCAAGAGATGCAGACAGACGAGTGAGATGCATGCACCAGCGACTGTCAACCATCCTATAATTGGGATGATGATTGCCTCAATTCTCTGCCATACTATATAACATCGGTAGATCTAACAAAGTTCAGTTGATCCCTCGTTAAATAAAGAGCAGCAGATTGAACTGACAAGGATCGCATCGCCAACCAGCGTCTCCAGCTCATATATTGCATTCTTGAATGTATACTTGCTGACATCGTCGAAGAACTGATCTGCGCCCTCTGAGGAAATAAAACCTTGCCACAAATGAATGGCGTCGACAATCATATGCTGTGTATCAAGATAAACAGCTTGCAACATCGTTGAACGGAAAGAGAACACACCATGGTACCCAGGAGGAATAGCAAGCAAGCAGCGACTAACATAGAACGAGAAACCTCTGCGGACTTGCGCTGATATGTCAGGGACCACACTGTGATTGCAAACAAGAAAATGGAGATTCCTTGTCGATAAAAGCCTCAACAATGCATAGGGCGAAGGTAGTGCAAATACTTACCATAAAGAATACACTCAACGACGATGGCTGGAATGGCTGATTCCTTCACGCTGATCCCCATGTCCAACTTGTGGGCAACCAACGGGAAGGGGAGTGTTTAAGGTATCGGTCCCCAACGGCGGTGATGCGAAGAAGTGAAAATAGCGATCACCAAAATTAGTAAGAACAAAGTGCCGTGATGGGATCCGCGGGACGATAGGTTTCTCCCTGGGCGTACTTGTATGGCAGTGCATGTTGATACGGAGGGTGAAAAGTTAAAAGCATACGAGTGTGTACATTGTGCTAGCATCATGGATATGCATATTCCGAATCATTAGGTGCCTTGAAATATGTTTCGATCCGAAGGTGAAGCTTTGAGGACTAGCACAAGCTGCACATACCAAAAATGTTCATCACTTGCTGGTCGATATCTCCAGACGTCGCAGATGCTAAATCAGTGCAAGTGTCTCACGGTGGAGCCTGAGTGACGCTAGACCTGATTATTATGTGCGAGGCCGAAAGATCGGTAAAGGAAAAGAAGGTGAGGAGTCTAGTAGATGTCGGTTGAATTAGCAAGCATCGGAGGAAAATGGTGCAGAGGTCACAGAGTAAGTGTCATCCATCTGACGTGAGGTTTGTGGTGTGGCACTGAGAGCCCTGAGAAAGAACTATATTATCCCATCGGGAATACGTTCAATCCACAGGCTAGAAGGAGATTGGAGACGTTACAATTGATGGATGACATCACTTTCTTATAGAACGTATGGTCAACAATGTGTACCGCGAACAACCTTTGAAATTTCAGTGTTAATTATACTTCCATTTAATTACATGCAGCAACGTTTTCTCAATGACCTGAGGAACATGTTCGTTTCCAACGCTAGATTCGAACAGATCCCCCCTAAATCGGTTTCATTAATGTTTGATTCTGACTGCTTTCTACATCCATCAACAGACAGGGAGTAAGGATGTATAGCTTCGAGGGAATAGATGGGTATATCTAAGAACAATCAGGTAACAGTACATACATAGGTACAGGCCCAGCGAAAAGAAAGGGAAGGGCAAGGACCAGTAACACATATGTCCTCCATAACAAAGGCGGCTTGCAAGTCGAAATCAAATCAATAAAAAGACGCACGGGCGCGATATAAAAAATCACCAACATCAAACACCTAAACACCGACACCCCCAAGTTATCTCATATCCTCTGTGAGAACAGCTCTGACGCCTCCGCTCTCGGTACGCCCGCCGTCTCTCGCACGAGCATTGTTCATCCGCCTCTCGTACGGCTCCGCTTCAGACCCACGCCCCCCATCATGCGCGCTCTCCTCCAGCGACCGCGGAAACGGAAAGTGCACCTCAGGCTTCACAGGCGCCTTCATGAGCGGCACCGACGACTTCTTAGACTTCCTCCCCGTCGATTTCTTGCTCTTCCCCTTCCCCCCACTTCCAGTGCTGCTTGTAGAGCTCGTTGACGTCGATTTCTCCAACAGAGGCGCATAAGGCCTCTGCATAGATGGCGCTAGAGGCGTGGGTAGCGACGGATCTACCCAGTCCTCGTCGTCGTTATCCTCATCGTCTTCAGCAACACTGATCTCCTCAAAGTCCTCCATGGGCGGCTCTTTCCCCTTACCCGCTCTGTCCACCTCGAACATCGAGTTCGGGCCGGGGGTGATCGGCCCCATAGGGTCCTCCTCCGTGTCGACCTCTGAGCCTTGACCTTTTGCCACAGGCGAGTCTGAGGAGCGAGTGTCAAAAAACTGGTCTTCGTTCTCGACGCGCTCTCCGCCGTCGCCGTCAAATTCCATATCGATATCTGGCTCCGAGATAGATTCAAGCCCCATGAACTCGTCCGAATCGGACGGCCACGAAGGGGGCTCATCTTGAATCGTGAATATCGTCTTGTGGTTGTGCATCAGCTACAATCCCGACCCACGAGGAAAATGAAATGAAAATCAGTATACCAGAAAACTCCACACAAAAGAATTACACACCTCATTTACACGCTTCCTAAAATCAATCCAATCTGCCTCGTCCTTGCACAAGAACCCAAGTAACATACTCGGATCGAGCCCACTAAGCGGAATCTTGCGCACGCGGTCGCAATGGAACGTCCGCAGTTCAGAAGCAGAGTATTGCGTCACATAGTGCTCTGCAACTGGATCTAGATCGCTTGCGGCCTCCGTGCTCAGTTCTCGCGGGTCGAGGTCCGATCCTCCCGACAATACCTGCATGCTCGGGTTCGGCCAGCGTGGGGGGTTCGAGCCAGAGGATCCTGACGCATTGGAGGACGCGCTGAGCTGGTGCTGCAGTGGTGAAGGCGACAGTGGTGCATGATATGAGAACGTTGAGCTCCCTGTACGCACGCTTGAGGGTGAGGTGGGCGCGCGGTGGTGGGACGTCCGGGGGCGACCCGAATCTGGTGTTGTTTCGCGTTTGAAATCATGTGGAGGTGCAGGGCGGAGAGGCACAGCGGGTCGAACGTGATGCGGATCAAGATAAAAGAGGTTGTCAGCTTGTGCGCCCATGAAATAGTATGAGGAAGAGGGGCGACCCCCGGCGATGCCCACGCTTTGCGGGAAAGTAAAGAGCGCCTGAAAAAGATGTCAGATGTTTGTTCGAATCTCAAGTAGATGCTCTCACCTTGATAGTCTCATAGTATATAGGATTAACACCGTCAATACCCAGACGGATACCGATAAGCACAAGTACAGCACGTCCACCCCAGGCAGCCCGCATGTGTCGCCGCGGTGAGCCAATATGCACATTTGAGGCAGCATATACATCAGACTGGTATATAACACCATCGGTGGCGACAGAGACCCCAAGGCTAGCTTCTGGGAAGGCGTGTACGAGCGTTCTGCGTTTCCAGATCAATTAAACAGAACATGTGAAGAAAGGCGCATACTTTATAGCGCCTGCAGCAGTGCTAGGCCCAAACCATTGCCCAACGTCTTTACCCAACTCCTTTCCAGCAAGGGCCATGCGGTGTACGCTGAAAGGTGCTTGAGGGAGAGGAGAATCGAGAAACCACGTGATGATCTGGACATATGTGGCGTAATCACTTGTGTTGACTGGGTGCGGAGGACGGCGCCATTCTGCAAAGATAATGGGGAACCAAGCCGAACATCATCAGGCTATGACTCACCTCGACCTAGATGCAAATGTAGCAGGGTGTTTGCTAAAAGTGATTGACCTGTCCGTAGCATACAACCCCACCCCGCATCACTCGTCCACCCCTTTTCGCCCCCGCCTGGCCAATGCCACTTTTTAGGGCGCGGACTGGAAGACACAGACTGTGGCTCACAGCAAGATGGATCTGACTCTAAAGCAGAAAGGGTGGAATCGCGTATAGGAGCGAACTGATTGCGATACGTTAGCCATATCCGTGACGTAAAATCAGCGTAAAAAACAGGAGGCCAGTTGTTGGCAGGATTTTTGGAAGAAGATGTGGAGTGGGAGAGAGAGGGGTCAGGTAAGACAGTGGCTGCGGAGGATGCGGTGGAACGGAAGGAAGGGGAGCGGTGAGAATCGACGGAAGGACGGCGGCTGGGGGTAGAGGGAGGTGGAGGTTCGTATCCTGAATGTTGTACGCCAAGTAGCCAGATGGGCTCTGGAGATTTATTGGGGGTAGAATCAGTATCCAGCAAAAAGCGCATTGCACGGTCGAGGTGGCCTTTGCCATGTTTGGCAGCAGTGAGCAAGGCAGAGGCCTTGGTCTTTGGGGATGCCTGAGGGTTGTAGTTAGACTGAGCAAGTATGGAGGGAAGAGATAGGTCTGTTGATGAATTGGTGAATGTATGTGATAACCATCCTGATAGTCGTGTGGGGAGATCCGATATGCGTGTGGATGATGTTGAAGCGTACATGGACGAAGAGGGATGGATGTCAGACACAGTGCTGAGGGGACGGTCTGACCGATTCCTTAGACGTGGCATATCAGCTGGCTCGATAATGACGGGCGTCTCATCAAATGAGTCTTCCTGGTCACTATCCGGGTCAAGCTGCGGGCTGCTTGGTTTGTCGTTTCTAGGACTGTTGTTGGTGTTCCCACCACCAAATCTACTGCTCTTTCGCAGGCTGTTTTGTGAGAGTGGTGGACTGCTCACGGACGTGTAGTTCGATGAACTTGAGCTGGCGATGGACGTGGTGCTGGCGGTTGCAATTGGATCTGTCATAGATTTGGACCTGTCGCGGCTCTGTTTCGCCAGGAATTTAGACAACTTTGAGCCATGCGGCGACGACGAGGAGGACGATGAAGGCGTGCTGCGTGATTGTCGACCACTCATGGAGAATGTGGTGGAAGTCGTGGAAAAAGGAGTTGGTCTTCGTGGACAACGATGTCGAGAGGGACTTGGTGTCGTGTCTGAGTTTCGTGTTTGGCTGTTTATTCGAATTGCATCCGAATCGGTTGCACTTGCACCTGGGTTGGCCTGCTCGGTGCTCTTCTGCGCGAGAATTGTTCCGTTTTGGACCTCTGGGAATCAATCTGTCAAATGCGTGGAACAAGCTTGTATTTATTAGATTGCCATCTTTCGATGCAGAACGTGCACTGACCTGCAGACACGTCGAGGGTGCCAGCCTGTCTGACCGGTACTGCGGCCTTATGTATATATAATTAAGAGCACTCCCTCGGTCCTTCCGTCAATGTCCCAACAGGCTTCTACAAGTGACTCGTGAGTACCCCATGCCGGGAAAAAGTATTCCGTTCCACTCATGCTATTCGCTTCGGCAACTCTCATCTCGACGCGAAACACAGCACATGTGAACCTGTAATCGCATCTTCATACTTGGGATTCGTACATCCTAATCGTGTCTGTCAAGAGTTACCCTCCGTTGCCAATGCCTGGTTAACACGTTTCTGAGCACCCAAAATACAAAAACGAAGGTTCACTCCGAGTCAATCGGTGCTTCAACTACCTCGGTAAGACTGCGCAATCCTCAAAAACGACATGAACTTGCTCCAACCTCATCCCGTTATCTCCGATGCATCCGGAACCGCGGCTATCTCGCACCCGAGCGCAACACTCGGGAGCTCGTTGGTATCTGAACTGTGTCACTTCAGCTCCAAACGGCTCCATCACCTACGTCGCGGGGATTTCTCAAAGTCACAAGCAGTGTTCACACATCATGGGGGCTATGGTACGCCTTTCTCGTTGCCGTGCAGCTGTGCATTCTGATCCTCGAGGAGCTTTCCTTCAACCTGGGAGGGGTGTACTGGATTTTTTTTGACGTGCTGAAAGCGCATATCAGCATTCTGCAATTGGTCGCACTAGATCAAAATGAACTGAAAGTTCGGACATCGATAGATATGCGTTCCAGTTCGCTGTCAGAAAGCGCTCGAACTGGCCGGCCTTTAAATCCTTACACCTGTCTTTCGAGAGAAGCAAGCACCACACGGAGTTGGGTGACTGGCTGACTTTCAAATCGTCACCCGTCGAAATTTCACTCACGATAGCCTTCTAGCTTCTTCATGAGAGCTGGAGTGGCTCATAAATCGCCAAAATAACCATCACACATCAGTAATACTTGAAGCCAATCAGGTATTTTCAATAAAAGACATTTATATAAATATAGTGTACCATGATTCACATCCTAAAGCTCTAAAGATACGATTCGGCTAATATAAGGTCATAAACGTAAGGTGTTTGATGAATGAGAGCTGTCAAATTGGACAACCAGTCTCTACATGAGGCTTGCAGTAGCATCTGCAGTACAGTGTCTACGGCACGTTCGGCGGGAACAGCAGCGAGGGCGAAGTAAGATTTAACGCTTCCTGATACGAATTTTCTGCTCCAATCTGGTGTGGAGTTAACACGTCGTATATCGGGCAAAGATTATCCCATGCATCTATATATCGCATTAGTTCAATCAGAAGCTCAGATGAACGCTGAAGATTTACTGGGAGTGTCGCCAGTATGCTGCTTAGTTTCCGAAGGACTCTCGGCCATAACTACAGCGAAACCACTGGTAACATAGATTAGATTGGCATTACAGAAGAGTTCGGAGTACTTGAGACACGCACGCTTGAAGATGCCAGTCGATGTGACTTGGTAAAACGATATAATCAGTGCTAGTAGTATCGATAAACGTCATGCTGCTTACCAATGCAGGAACCATGGGCCAGGGTTATCAGTAACCCATCTAATTACCATCTGTTGATTTAGGATCCCGGCGGATACTACATCTCTGCGCACTGGATTGACGTAGTTGAAAGAGCTGTTTCCAGCACTCTGTACGACGTGGAAGCTATGCTAGCATGACCATGAGTAATTTCAGTCAAGTGATATCCATAAATGCTTACGCCGTGAATATGAATAGGATGCTAAGAGGAGATCATAAGACACGTGTAAGGAGCATGGTGTTTGGAAGAACTTACAGGGCCACCAGCGTAAGCAATCATCATCGTCAATTCAACGACCTTGTTGGGCTGTAAAACATAGACACTCCCAGATGGAAGGAGATCAGTTGCCTCTTGTGCGCCGCTGAGGATCTGGAGCAGCACAGGCACCGTGGGAGGCAGGTATGTAACGTTGTTGACGGTGTATATTCCATGATTTGAAAGGTTCATCACCATCCTCAAGTTGATATCTGCATTTCCATAGCCTGGGATCCCGGGTGCACCGGGATCGATGAGCGCATGCAGATTGGTCTCGACGAGCGGCATGGTGGAGTTCATGGTGTCGTTCCTAGTTGGGTCCGCGATGGGTGCACCCTTGTAACGCACGATTGCAACGTTCTGGCCACCAGAGAAGGTCGCATTTGCGATGTCTGGCAATGCTCGCAACCAGTAATTATCAACTGGTTGATTCGCTTCGAGCACGACAGAGTATCGCTGTCCTGGGAGTATCTGGAGTGAGTCCACGAGCAGGGGCTCCGTCTCCTCACCGTCCGCTTCAATTACTTTCATATCATGGTAGTCGACTGAGAAGATAAAGTTGGAATGGCAAGACAGTCCTATAAGGCGAAGGCGGTATCGTTTGCCTTGCTCGACATTGATGACCGCAAGGTCGGTCAGGGGCCCCCCTTGATATCGACCGGCACCGTTGATGAGTGATGAACTAACATGAACACCGATGAAATGGTTCAAAACGGGCGCAACCGTATGGTACCTATTATTGATTAGTGAGTTGAGTGTAAGTTCCGAGTAGTTCTGAGATATACCAGTCAGCAAGGGTAATGACAGTGGTCTCTGTGAATGCTTTAAGTGAGTGAATTCGTGATGTCATGATTATCGTACCGTCGTCAACATCATACAAGTGTGCTAAAGGATCTTCTGGATCGTAGATGATCAATGGCCCACGCAGGCCATCACTAAATACGTTTGAGTCGCGTATTGTAAAGTTAGAATGAATGAAATCAACAAACCATGTTTGTGTCGAGTAATGACTATGATACCAGTAGGTCCCCGTCTGCTGGTGAGCAGAAAACGAGTACAAAAACGAGTCATTTTGCGCAATAGGGCACTGAGTAACCATCGACATTCCATCCATATAGTTACTTCCATTCTGGTAGATTCCATGCCAGTGCTAAACAGAACGGAGTAAGCCTACCGCACGAGTGCCGAAATGTGTACTCACTACGGTGGTGACTTTGTACTGATCATCGTCACTGAGTTTGTTCACGACATTGATGTCGAACTTGTCGCCCTTCAACCATTCTCAGTTCCTGAGAGCTCTGGAAAACCGGTAAAGACGCACCTTCTTTGCTGCGATAATCGGACCTGGAAACGTTCCACCAGCGAGTGTTGTACTGCAAAAATGACAAAAGTGTAAAGAATACAACAGAGATAAACTCACGAGCGGTTGAGCCCATCGGGAGCTATGTAATAATTAGCAATTACCAGGTCGGATTTAGGGCCGAGCGTGGTCGAATCGAGTGGATAGGATTGGGATCGAGAGATGATGGATGCAGCATGTGCTTGATGTAGGAATAAAAGCAAAAAGACATTACGGAAGAGTATTGCCATCACTATATTAATGGTGCAGTTGCATGATTCGAAATAACAGTGCGCTTATAAACACTGCACTTCTGAAGTAGTCTTCATCCTAGCTTCACGACAGATCCACTTGACTACCAAAAGAGTCTGACCAACGTCGATCTTCTTGGCCGGTCCTAAACCTCGTTTGGTTAAGTGCCCCATGAGTATATGCTGCTGTCACGCTCGGCTCGCAATAGGAACAAGGGGACGGTTGAGAGCCGCGAAGTTTTCCGAGGAAGGCAATGCGTTGGGATTTGTAAGTTTGAGAGGAAACCAAGTCGCGAGGTACTCCAATTTGATCAGCTGACCCAATTTCCCTGGCTCAATTGTTGAGGCTGATCGAAGCAAAGTTCTAACTGGGCGGTCGTATGTAAGGCCTCCCAGTATGTACTGAGTAAAAATCTCAAATCGGCGTATTCCAAAGTCCTAGAAGTTTCTAGATCGCGCTACATGGATACAAATTTCAGTGATTTTGTCAGTTGGGCTTTCAGCTTTGACATGTCGGATTCAATTTGCGGATTATGCGGGCGCGCCGCCCCAAGCTGCCCCAAGTAAACAAGCCAAGGAACATGTAACCTCTCGTTGCGCCTCACCGGATATGATCGGATCAGACCAGTATGATAACATACGGGACAGATAGTCACCAGTTCCAGCACTGGTATACAAAAAGACTTCGACGGTACTGGACTGACACTATCGAATACCCGGCAGAAGCCGTAAAGTAGATCTTCCTTTCCACGTGTGCAATTATGGTAATAAGGTGAAACTTTGAAGTTTGATACTCGCGATGTGGCTACCTGTGACGATCGCTCCGTCCCGGACCGTCAGGCCGTCCGTCCGAAAGCCAATGACTGGACAGGACGAGC
Organism: Rhizopogon sp. AM-2018a; assembly: GCA_002995095.1. Classification (NCBI taxonomy): domain Eukaryota; kingdom Fungi; phylum Basidiomycota; class Agaricomycetes; order Boletales; family Rhizopogonaceae; genus Rhizopogon; species Rhizopogon sp. AM-2018a. The sequence continues at coordinate 7,063 of PVYJ01005095.1, read as the reverse complement.
TGCAGCTTCAGTTCTCATGCGTAAGCGACATGTCGGCTCATGGCAACTACTCCCGTACTAAACTCATTCTTTACGCGTCGTGATATGTATCCGCAACGCAGCCTCATCGCAGTTGTACAAAAAAAATTAGGATAAGTTTGATCGCCCTTGAAGCTTGAAGCTTGATCTGTTGATAACTCGCAGGTAAATTTCTGTAACAGTACCTGACATTGAGCTGACATTAGCCGCGTAATATTGATATGATGTCATATCCTCGCTAGTGTTTAGCCCCTCAGTCTCCCTACAGCTCCTTACATAGGCAGGACAGGTCATGTCGCTTGATGGCCGTTTCTTTACTACGGCTAGTACTATATGTCAACATGCACCGCTCTCAGGGTCGAGTCTGCTGTGCATGCACAAGAAAAATGGTAGCGGCACGGTACCTCACATGAGAGCATGCTTGTTGTTCATGTCAAAGGTATGTCTTAAATGACTAAAAAAAGGATTACAAATGTAAATGCATTCATGTAACTTCGCCTCACTGATGTTATGCTAATGTTCTGTTAAAGACTCATCACGGATAAAGTGAAAGCTCCATCTGGCACTTCAACCGCCAATCACGAGGGCAACACCTGTTGACACTCGCCAGCCTAAACCAACTCCTATTAGTCAACATGTTCATAATTTATCTGTGTTTTAGTATCACACTGCCGTGCCGTTGATAGGCTAGTTTCTGATCCACATGTTCGTAAATCACTAATGCACCGAGGTGCTGGTGCAAAGCTGCCCCGTCGCAAGAACCACGGGCCCGAAACGGTATTGTAAAAGCATGGAGACCTATACATAGTATGTTTTCCTATGATCATCAAATATACTGTGCCTGGAAGCCAATTTCAAACTTGCGGGCATAGAAAGAGCAGCATTGCGCCAATATTGAAGTATCGTACAAGTCCTCCTCAGCACCACCCTGGAGCACCGCGGCCACCAGAATTCAGGCACGTCTGCGCTTGTCCGTGTGATGATAAATCGCGATACGAGTCAAAAGACGATCTATTCGACGCTACTTTACTTGATCTAAATTATTCGTATTTATACTAATAGAAAATAACCGGTCCGTTAAGTACCTGTGCGCGATAACTAATAGTTCATGGTCCGTCTTACAAACCATTATTGAGCGGAAGCTCCGATTTGCGCTCGCATCATTTCCGATGCTAAGTTCCGATTCCAACAGTCCGCCATGATACTACAGCCTGTGTGCTGTTGAAACGCACGTTTTGTTCCTTATGCTCGTAAAGCATTACTATTTCATTAACCTACAGGAGCCTACCAGCAGCAAGGTGCTGATACAACAGGCTGATACCCGACATCGTAGCAATTTATTGCATCGCATATCAATACGCAAACGTAAAACCCGTGGTAAGTTTGTGTGCCTCGATGAACTTCCGACAGATTCTGGACTCATAGAAGAGGCCGCCGGGGCCTCGTGGTACTTGAGACAATTATGCCGTCCTCACAGCCATGGCCGCACTTGGCTGCATCATTCCGCATCAACGATTTCTGGATAATTGGATACGATTTGTCATATATTTCGAAGTCGGCGCCCGTTGTAAGTGATGTCTCTGAATCGTTTAGTTGCATACTGACTCGTACCGAAAGCTGGACACTACTGGCAGCTACGAACACAAGTGGGCGGTGGTCTACCGTGGCGAGAAAGGTTCCATCAACAACTACGATGCAGCCTCATCGCGCCTGTGAATTTAAGTATTGATTGCCCTTGATGACTTACAGGCTCAGCTAATTCCCCGCAACAATCGCTACTCAGTATACCCATTATTGCTAGGCTATGTATGTAGAGCACCCGTCATATAGTACATGCACCGCTCTCAGGGCTGTACACATGACAAGTGGTCTACCTGCATATGATGAATGACAAGGTCTATAAAGGTACGCGGAAGGATCACGAGTGTTTTGTGTTCTGCGAAGCGAAAACTCCATCTGGCACTTCAGCCGCCGATCAAGGAGAATCGGCTGCTATCATCTATCACATTTACTTATAAAGGTTTACACAGGTTTACATTCTGTTACTTATTCGCACTCAGTGTTGATTGGCGCGACGCTCTTTATTATACTAGCGCTGTGCCTGGCATAACAGTAGTGCGGGGAAATTTCCTGATATAATATGATCACCTAAATGTGCTGTGCAGCCTGTGCCTGGAAGCAATCTCCAATTTGCGAACACTCTACATAGCAATATAGAATTCTGGAGCACTCTGGAGCACTCCTCTAGGCAGACCATATTCTCAAGTCGTTCCTTCTAATTATTAGGGGCTGCCGGATCGGTGCACATTAGCCAGATAATTTCCTCACCAACACCGAATTTTTCCGATATGATGGTTGATAATCCTCAAGTATGTTGTGCAGCCTGTGCCTAGAATCAAATTTCCAACGGACGCAGAAATTAGGGGCACTTGCTTCCTTCTGATCTGATTAGGAACTGCAGATAAATCGCGCAAGTCCTCACCCTGGCTTCTCATTTCACCGCGATAAATCTACTCACTGGCTGCCAAATTACGAATACCTGACGGCCAAACTATAGATCAGACAGTGTTCCACTTTAACAATGGCCTTGATGTTACAGGGTCAGCTTAATACTGTCAACAACGGATACAAGACCTACAGACTGTTCCTCAAGGTTGCATGAAAGCAAGGTACCCTTAGCCACATTAAGCTGCTCGTAAAGATGTTTCGCAGACTCGTCGACTTTTTCCCCCAGTGCACATCCTGTTCGCTGACGTGCAAAATAAAGGCACCAACGTGAAGGATTAAGGTGGTTACTTCCGCCCATTGGCGTTACTGGTAAGTGTTGGACTCAATTTTTTATTCCAATCAGTTCGGTTGTTATGGTAGCCTGCTTTCTACAGGACATTCAGTGGAATAGTACTCGAGGGTTTGCTACAGCCATCTTATACTGGAAGGAGAATCCTTCGTATGGTTCGCCCTTTGCTCAGCATCCACCAATGTCATGAAGAGAAGACACCTTCGCAGAATGTAAGTATATCATACTTCTTTATTGAATAGGAGTGCTCCAGTGCTAACACACAGCTGCAAGAACCACGCCTTCGAAGGAATCTATCACCTTATCAAGGTTGTCGCATAAGTCCCTGTAGACTAACTATGGTTCTGGTCTCTGGTTCTCAAACAGGAACTACCGCAAACAGACACAGCATATCGAAGTTGACGTCACCTGAGACCTCGGCCTCTCCTAGGCAACTAAAATCAAAGGAGTCAAACTCCTCCGATTTTTCGAACGCATAACTCCACATGCTAGTGCGGCCTCGTGGTCTATGGATAACTATGTAAATTGTGGAGGTCGTTGCTTCGTTTCAACTCCACGGGTGTCCGAGCACTCGCATCAACGGAGCTTCAAGTTATAGGTATGCTTTCAATGAAGAAAGATGAGGGTGGCGCAAAAACTGGAATTCGTTTTACCTTCAATGTTTTTCCGGTCTTCCTGACATTCCGCACTACGATCCGATCTCTGACGTATGCAACATGTGGTGGAGGACATACATAACTTAACAATACTGAGATCGAGATGACATCGTGACCAACGACATCTCCTTCTCCCGTGGATCGATATGTCGTCTATAACTCGCATGTATGATGAAGGTTGTGTGGCTTGCCAACGGATGGTATCGTGCGTGGTTGCAGGGTTTCGTCGGGGGACCTATCGGCATGGGTCGGCTTGGGATTCATATAGGCAGGCCAAAACTACTGTTTCGTTCAAGCGAGCGATCTCCGCATCTAATAAAATTTTGCAACGTAGACTCGTGCGTTAGGGTCGGAAATTTTAGCATGGGCGGCCACACACTGCTTCAAGGAAATGAACGAGATCACAATATTACTGTACAGGGTATTACGCCTAGCTGTATCTTCGTGCGACTCAGCTCGTACCAGGGTGGAGTTAAGCCTAAGCAATCAAAGCTAGAGTGATAAGTAAGTCGAAAGAGTTCAAGGTAGTGCTATTTACATAAACCCATTAGCGAATGGGATGTCAAATATTTGCGTAAGGAAATGGTAGTCACACCCACGAGGTATGCATTTCATTAATTGAAGACAGACTTGGTCAGCTAACGAAGGAACTCACCTCCATGGAGTTGGTCAAATGACTCGCAGTGCATCGAAGGGAGAAGTCTTGCTTAGGCTTCCAAGTCGTCTTGTTGATTAGGCCTTAGGGAGCGATTGCTCCTTTGCATCGGCGATACTTTCCACGATCCGGAATAACCATACTCACTTGCTGTACCACCATCGTCGTTCAACTGAAATAACTTCACTGAACACCCTGCAGCTGTATGTCGATGTGTTATTAGCCAATTTCTCAGAGGTAGTAGCTGGTAGCAAACTTGCCCTATAATAAAAGTCAGAGTACTACTGATCAAGGGAATCGCTGGCTGATTGTATTAATACAGAACTTGGATCTTTTTATAACGTTTTCTACGCAGAACTTCCAAGGCTGTGCTTTCTGATCCCAGTTTCTAGTCGATAGGCCTTGACACGGTGCACTGGTTCGGTAATTACTTTGGATACTAGTGGGTCCTCTGTATGACCGCATGGGAATAAGAAAGGGCATTTTCCCATCTGTGACGGCGTTTTCCCCCACCTCAGTGTCTCAGGATGTCCGGGTTGTATCCATAGCTTTCTAGAATTCGATGATCCTGAAGATAAT
>PVYJ01005092.1:0-13650 GCA_002995095.1 Rhizopogon sp. AM-2018a | reverse complement strand
TTACTCTACGAGGCTTCTATGTCTCAATTTTAAGCTTCAACAATTAGGCGGGCGTTCGCCGGGCCATTGCTAACTTTCTTCAGCGTTGCGGCTTGAAATATAGGGGCATCATCTTCATGCTTGATGAAGTGATGTTTAACGAATGCTGCCAGGAAGCCATCAATCGCGGCTTTCCGATGGATGGGAAGTATTCCATCAGCCCATACATACCCGCTGGTGTGGCGTTAGCAGCCAATGCTTATGTCCACCTCCCTGACCGTGCAACCAAGATGTGGATCTGCCTTCTTCTTTCCGTCGGCATCGGCATCGACGACCATCTGGGTGGGGGCCTAGACATGGTGCACCTGTTTCCTTTTAACAAGCAGTTTGTTAGCTGCCAACCACAGGGCGATCCAGCCCTGAAAGCTCTTGATACACTCTTGCGGGAAGCCCCTCGCCATTACTCCCCACTGGTGTCGAACTTGATTGTCACATCCATACTCGACTTCGTCTCTTCACTTTTGCTTGACCACGAGACGAAGGATATGCAGGTATGGCATTTCTCCAAATGACAGCACATTAGATCTTAATCCCTTTACTTAGATCTCGACAGAGACGCCTTTGTTTCCCGACTATTGTCGGCACTTATCAGGCTTGGCAACCGCAGCAGTACTGTTTATTTTTCCTGCAATAATACCAGTTCAGGAATACATCCAATCGCTACCGGATCTATTCACTGTCATGAACCACACAAAGTAAGTGCTACGTCAATGATTTCTTGTTAGGTGTCCTGATCTGCCAGTATTCAGTGATATACTGTCATACTACAAAGAGGAAACCCAAGGCGACACTACAAACTACGTGTCACGCATGGCAGCATCTCGCTCTCTCAATAAAGTGGACGTTCTGCCTGAAATTATCGACAAAACTGTGCAAGCGCACCATAATATCCTCAAATCCCTGGAAGCGCACACTGATGCGTATGGCGCGTATGTCAGTTTTTTCCACGGGTATATGAAGTTCTATGCTGCTCCAAGGTACAAACTAGAAGAGATTATGTCAGAGAGTCGCCTTGCAACAATTATTGCTTGATGATACCCTTCGTATTATACCTCTCGAGCCTACTATGTTAACAAATGTGTTCATAGCATCTCGTTGACCGTACCAAAACTTTCGGAATACCTACTTACGATGTTATGTTCTTGATACTGGTGTGTGCACGACGCCCCGGGTTAAGCACTGAAGTTAGTATACTAAAGTGAAAACACAGTTAAGCTTTCTACAAAAATATACTCAGCCGCACCTGGAAGTCGAACAGATGAGCTTCCGTAATGAAAGAACCTCGTCAGTACTGCGAACCAGCTACGCAAGGTGTTTTCAGTGGAGATTATTGAAAAGGATAGATGGAATATCGAGTTGGGGTAGCGTCGCCAGTAGGTCACTGACATATTGGCATTAACGTGGAATGCATCTGTGCAGTAGAATCGAACACCACGTTTGAGGTTCGTGTACATAATAGATACAAACAAACCTCCTTAGCGGTATCGAAGTTCCCACAGTCCCTGGTAGTCTTCCGGACAGTTGTGGATCCTTCATTTTCGTCTTCCAAGTTTCAATGCATTTTCACTATCGGTATCGTCTTCGGACCCTCACTAGCTCTCAAGACACTTTGGTAAGATGTTGACTTGCACAATGCACAACTCCAGAAGGCATCAGCACATCCACTTCTTTGGTAGAGCCCAACTTTGGCAAGTGTAAAGCAGTTAGCGGTTTGTGAAAATAGCATTTGGGATGACTTGTTGCTTTGGACGGCTCAAGGTATGCATTTCCAGCTTCTTACAGCTATTCTGCACTTGCAGAACCTCGAGGTAATTGCCGAGCGTGGTCAGTTATACACGATGTCCATCAAGGTAAGCTAGCATTTCTACCAAGTGACAGTAAGACTTCGTACAACAGCAATGTGTCCTGACTGTTCCCTACTTCGATACTGATGTCGAACTAGCATCGCATCAGGATACATATGTCCTTATGTGTACACTAGTCCACAATGTATTTGATATCTCATGGAATTGTCTAGTTTTACTATCAATTTTGCGCGGTGTAAGAAAGGGACTGAAAGCTACTAGCGGGCCAAGACACGCAGCCCACTTAGTTATTGAGGATATCATAGTACGGCGCGCAAACACAAGGGTGAACACGCAAGCACTAGCAACCAAAGCGCACATGACGGAAGCTTCTCATTCGCCGAAACGCGCAATAACAAATGTGCATGTATGACATCATAACCAAGTGCCTGCAGGTACATTACGTGCATCTGATGTATGAATAGAATGGAAGACTTCTTGGTTGAGTCGTCCTGCACAACATGTAAGTTCTAGAGGTGCGCGCGATCTTCTCGGCATGCTCCAAGGCGCTCGCGAGTTAATAATGACTGCGCACTCATCATCGTTTGCAGAAGTTCCAGCATTACTTCTACTTCTTGTGCCCACATTGCACTTATTTCGAACAACCATGTATCTGACATCACACCTATAGGTGCGTACCAGACATTCGTATTAACAGTTTGCACTCTCTACATATGTAGAAGCACTGATCAGGTTATTCTTATCAATATAGTGTGATGCTGGTACGTACAATGACATATAGGGGTGCTTTTAGGGTTGTAGCCCACCACCTGGATCGGAAGGACATGCCTCTATGTAGCTTAGCAGGAGATGTCACGGTGCCAAGTACGTGGAGTTAGCCCTGGGCGCCTGCTCAGCGTTCGGTAAGCTCAGATAAGCGACAATTAGATAGTCTTATCGCAGAGTCGCCGCGAACGTATGTTCTGATCTAATGAAAGAATCGTGTCATAAGTGATGCAAATAGCCTAGTGGTTCGTCATGATTTCGAGACGTTTCGGCGCTTCTGAATCAGCGGCTGTTTTGCACCATCACGCAATTGATGTGTTTCAACTTCAGGTGCATCCCAGTTGGGAGAGGAATCGTTTATGATGAATAATTTCTTGAAGTTTGGGCACAGAAGATATTTGGCAAAGACTCAATCGATCTCCTTCCACGTTTCGTTTCAACAACGTCAAACAAACTCAAAACAACTTTAGCGCTTAGCTGCCCGACCATCACGCGTCTTACATGAAGGGCGTAATTTAAATCATTATTGCCAATCGACTTGACCCCGGGCATGGACTTCCAAGTAATATTGCGCTATCATTGTGGTCTCTATTAGAAGAGTTAAAAACGGACATGGGCTCCTAAATTGTGTGGGCCACTAGGGAGCCTGGAGTAAGTAAGTCGTTCTTTATGGCATGTGTGGAGAGCATGTCAAACCACAGGTCTTGTGAAACTGAAGTACTGATCTTTCCATTCCAAACTAGTTGGTCAGCAGGATATTAGTTTTACTGCCACGTGCGAACCATGTTATGGCTTTAAGGAGCTTGGGGGCTCTCGGAAATCCTGGTCCCTTCTCGTTACTCCCCATGGCTCATACCTTCGCTCCCTCGTTTGAGCGTACTCTTAATTGGCGGGACATGCCCCGGACACTGTGGGACACACTTTCGTCAACTACTCTAAGTAGATGCTGGCCCATATTGATCTGCACTGGTGTTTGGTCGTCTGTACTATGCTTCCTTAATCAATACACACACGGAAAACTTTCCATTCAGCCGAATCTTATTACTGTGTAAAGCGTCCTCAGCTTCGGTGAATTCTCTTTTATTAACTCTTATTGCAGGTTTGGTACGGTTCTTGGATTCGTTATATCCTTTCGAACGACATCCAGTTTTGACCGTTATAACGACGGGCGAAGATATTGGTCTCAAATTGTGCTCAATTGCCGTATCTTTGCGCGGACTGTCTGGTTTCATGTCCCAGGTGCGGAAAGTCTTTCTTCTTCGGATGGGGCGCTTAGTCAGATCGCAGACAACACTATAACGGCTCCGGGTAAGAGTCACTCTCTCTCTGAGGAAGAGCAGGAAGCTATGTCATTGATTGAGAAGAAGACGGTGGTGAATTTACTCGAGGCCTATGCAATCTCTGTCAAGCACTATTTGCGAGGCGAAGAGGGAATTCACTATGAAGATCTGTACCCGCTAGTCCCTTTCCTCTATTCATCCAATTACCCGCTCCCAGCCATCGTTCCACTCGCGGATCTCCGGAGTCGTAAGCGACTACCTCAAAACATATCCCTCCACCGTCCTCCCATTGAAACAGCCTCCACTGAATCAACACTCCGAGGACCTGCATCCCCGAATGAAACAATCAAATGTTCTGATGATGTAGAGTCCCAGAAGCTTCAAAGTCTTCGATCCGACCAATTACTACCCGCCGAATGGCCTCCTAGATACTGCTGGCGGTCGGCATTTCCATTCCCTTTCCTGCATTGGATATGGAGAACCCTAAAGGGAGGTACCCTCAAAGTGGAATTCCAAACGCCTTACCCCGCTAAATACAATGTCCCTTTGGAAATATCCTTGTATTTGGTACGCATATCTCACTGTACAGGACAAATCTCAAGGCTTCATTTCGGTCCTCGAAGGCCTCTTACATCTCCGCACTGCAAGCTCGTGGTGTCTTGAATGACCCAACTCTAAGTATGTTTTGCTGATACTGCCCTTCACTATCACTGATGTTTCTGCTCCTAGATATGCTTTATGCAACGCTCAATCAGCTCGTGGATGCTCTGAATGAATTAGAAAGAGTCATTACTACTCCAATTCCGGTTTCGTACGTGATTCCTGACCTCATGCTGCCTTTTTGGTCACTCGCTCTTCACTCAGTTACTCCTTGCACCTCTGGATGGTCACAACAGTTTATTGTGGAACTTTGGTAGGCAGTGAGATGTGTATTTCGCACTCGCAGTTAACTGATGATGTCGTTGTGTGGGATAGCCCTTCCAGCTCTGGTCCACATTTCAATGGTTCACTGTTCCAGCGTCTGTTATCGCAGTAAGCATTGCGCTATTTCCTTGCGTCGCCGTTTCTTACTCATTTTCCAGAGCTTTGTTTTCTTTGGCTTTATTGTTGCCGGCGAAGAAATTGAGAGTAAGTCCTGAAACTGAAATGTTACTCTCGTGTATTTAACGTTTCGTTTTAGATCCGTTTGGCAAGTTGTTCCATTATGAAAGAACCGGATGAATCTCACTGTTATATATATAGGTTATGACAAGAACGATTTGGTGCGCTTAATTTACGCGAGTGAGGATATATCCACTCACTCAGGATTGTAGAACATGGGCTCCTTTGTGGAAAAAATCATACGCAAGTGTCATTTATTTATCTGGGTCGGTTTCATCTCAATCTGTCCACCCAGGCCACGAACTCCATGCGATCACAGCCACGCCAGTTCCAGACCCGGCAAAATGGGCATTGGCAAACAGCAACAATTTTCTATCCATGAATCCTGCGTCTATGGAACCACCATCTGCTTGGCTCAACAAGGGGAAGGCGGCGATCCTCGAAGCTTTACACAGGTATGTAGGCCGCGCATAGCAAGTTACGCCTGTGATACACCCTCATCTCACAGTAGCGATGTCAGCGGTACTAAGCCTGCCCAGTGAGTTGCGCGTGACTCAGCGCGGTCCATCTTTTGGAGAGAGCATATCTCGCTATCTGGTTGGCACTTCAGATCGGAGATAGAAGCCATGTACCAGTTTTTTTTCGCTCCTATGCTAGACCCTTCGCCGGTGAATGTCTGATCCTAGAATTACAGATCAACTTTCTATGCAAACTTTCCTGAGTCTTAGTGTCACATTCTGAATTTGATCATCAAATCATTTCTAAGGAACGGGTGTTACAATGCAGATAAATTCAGTACAGTCGTGCATGGTGTATATAGGGAGTACTTAGCAGACGGCAGACGCACCTCCAAACCCTGCACATAAGCCCAGTCGGCGCACGTGACTGCATGACCGAAGTAGACTGTACTGCCAGCCTAGTGAGCGGGCATTTTTTCGCCTTGTGAAGAGAATTGTAATATCCTTGTTATAAAATTCTTCATGATTTCGACGGCCGCATCGGTTGGCCTGGTTCTCATGGATATTTCGAGAAGTGGCGCATTCCACGGCCGATATATATAGAGGGATGTCACAATGTTGGAGGATCAAGATTCAAGATTCAAGATCATAGCATGGCGGCGTGGTTCCCAACACGATTACGTTGTCCTTTTTGCTCATATTGTCTCAGTCTAGACGAGGCGCCCAGTTTCGTTGTGACCTGCAGGTTCGACTTGTAACTTTTGGTTGAACGCTGGAGTGCGAACGATGTGTCGGCTCAGCCCAGTACCCGAACGCCGCGTTCTTTCATTACACTCAACTCTGGGAACAGACCCTGTGGACCTCAAATGCTGCACATTGTACTATCCCGTTTCCTGCAACGAGGATGGTATCACACTCGTTTTCTCACATGGACTTACTGGGCGTGAGTCTTCTTTCATCCATATCTCGTAGGGTAACCAAACACGGCCCCGTATGTTGGACCAGACAAGGAACAGTACGACTCTACCATTTCTCGCCTGCTCTCGCACCAACAAGCCCGCACAATCGTTCGAGATATTTGGGTCATCGACTTCCCTAACCATGGCGAATCGGCGATTCTCAACCGTACTACGCTTGATGCGCGCAAGGCAGCTGGGAAAGGAGTGTGCAGTGCGTTCGTCCTCCTGCAGTATAACTACTACTATGCTAATACAATGCCCTGAAGCTACGGCTGACTTTGAGTCCTACCTCCGAGCCTTTCTCTCTTCTTCTTCGCTCAAGAATAGTTCGGTAGTAGGGATTGCCCATTCGGGGAGCTGCACGGCGTGGGTCCTTGCACTTACATCCATCCATCCCTGTCCTACACCCGTTGCCATCATAATGGTCGAACCAACGCTAATGTTTCCATCTCTCTCCCCTACCGACCCTCGCTCAATCCACGGAGCTGCAAACGTTCGAGGCTCACTGACTAAACGGGACCGCTGGCCAAACAGGGAGGCTTTAGAGAAGTGGTTGGTCGGGGGAAAAGGCGTTTGGAGGAAGTGGGATAAGAGGGTGTTGAGCAGTTACATTCGGTATGGATTTGAGGAGGCGAATGATCTGGGAGGTGCGGCGAAGAGCTACATCACGCCGACTCTAAGGAAGGACGAGGAGAGCCCACTGTACGCATGTCTATCTCATACGGTAGAGCCTGAGTCTCTGTCACGAGCATGTCGAACAGTAGGGGACGCTGGAAATGGGGTCCACATCGTGTGGGCTGAATTCCAGGAGTTTATGTACGTTTTCTTCCCTTGTCCATGGTATAGAAAGTGACTCTGTATCTGTGATAGAACGCAAGTAGCGAGGGACGACATTCTCGAGGCTGCAGAGCACAGGGTGGTGTCTCAGCGGATCGTCACAGGGGCGGGACATCTGGTATGTAGCCCATCATATTTCACTCGAGCTGGATTCTTGAATATTCCTGCTTCTGCAATTAGATCCCCCAAGAGAAACCAGATGCACTCGGAGAGACACTGGTCGAGATCCTAGGTGAGATGTTGCATGATTCGGGGAAAGGGAAGGCGAAGATGTAAGATGATAGTAAGCAAATCTTGGCGGCCGTTGCATACTCCCTTTCACTGGTTGAGGACATTCAACTGATTATACCTTCGATCGATCTTGGTAACACAAGTGTTACTTGACGTAAAGTATGTGATGTATATTCACTGAAACGCTTTGAGACATAGATGAGTGGATAGTCAAGTTACATGTGAGTCTCTTTTGTTCACTCGATGCGTAGATACAGAAGGTACAGTGGCACAGTGTAACATTCTTCCCATGCTATCACCTAACTGGCCTCCATCCTGGACTCTTGTAACCTTTGGCAATAATGGGACAAGTCTAGTTTTCTATATCTCTGGGCCACTGACGCCGAAATGTTTGCAATCAGGGTAAGTGATGGTTCATACGAACGGGAAATTATCGAGACATTTGAGTCTCGGAATCTCATGGGACACGAACCAGCCTCGCGCATCGGCCAAATGAACACTATCCGTCTGCGAGAGATTTTATCGTTCTGTACGAGTCTAAAATACAATAATGTCGATTACACGCGATTGTGAACAATCAAATTAATGTACTCGATAACGCTCAGGCAGACCGGGAGGGTATGCGAGACTCCACACACCCCTAGCTTCGATTAGTCGGTTATAAGTGAGAGACACCGCACGGCCCACCTGCCACTAATATGCACGTATCATAAGAATTGATGTCGGGAGATGGGCTATAAGGACCATCTAAGAAAACTTTAACTCCGCCCCTTTTGGCAACCACCGCCTTGAGTTTCTTCGTGAAGCTCTCTTGAACATTGATAAAAAAACACTAGCTCTTTCCAGAGCGGGGTACTTGACGCAGAAACCTGAAGTTCTTTATTTACATCGCTTTTGGATGGCTACTCAGGCGCCACGGCCGGAAACAGGCTAGAATCAACACTCGCGATGGTATAAGGGTGCGCTTTATCAAGATTAGACAGGCTCGGACTAGGAATTGACCAGGGAACTGAATCTTTTGGATTGAAAGACTACTGAAACATTACTCGAGTAGAGGAATAAAAGCACGTATTGAGACGGAGAATCAATGGATGAACGTGTATAACGCGTGTAACGAGGAGTGATTGAGTATGTAAAGAAAAGTACGAGTACGTACGAGAATCGAATCTTGATACGCTTCAAACGGCAGAGTCGAGACAGAGGGCATGGTGAAGTATGCTGATTGTCCTGGAGACCAGCAGAAATGTGGGGGTCGACATGAGCGCAATCGAACAACATCTTCAGATAGCAGTTCTGTGCGGACTTAGAAAGGGACGACATCCTGCGAACAAGAAATCTGCGGAGTGATTTCCTTTCACACATCCAACAAAGTACCGCTTCAGGTGTGCGCCCAAATGAAGTCCAAGACCGTCTGACATGCAGCAGTCCGCAGCATCGACGTGGAAGCTGCTGAATGATAATGACCCTTAAGGCCCATGTAGGCACGCGGCGAATAAGAGACTCGAGCCGCTGTGAGCGACGAGTCGCAGTAGTACTATCACCGCTCACTCGGCCACTTTGCAATATATTGTTTAAATCAATAAACTATTTGCACGATCATTCAAAATACATACCACGAAGTTGAATCATCGAAATTGACGGAGAAACGATGAGATCGTAATTGAGGCGTGAATTCAACTCTGTAACCTCTATTTGTCGGACCTCTCATCGCGATCCTGAAATTGACTCCACCATGTAGCGCTTCTCGGGGATACAGTTAAAATTCGAGCTTGCACAAGAAGAGTTGCAACGGTAAATATACCTCAAGGCAAACCTGAACCGCCATAATAAAAGAACGGCATTAAGAGAAAGCAGCGACAAATATCGTACAGGCATGCCTTGTCGCAGTCGAGCGCTGTATCTTGATGCCGGTGATTACTGGAGGCAATAAGCAAACGAGTCAAAATGCAAATACATATGGTACTATACGTATGTCCAAGTGCAGTATCCCGATGATCACGGAGCGACTGCGCAGGCTCGCTTGGGATGTCCCGCAATCAGAGGGCTGTCAATGGTGAGCTTCTAGTGAGCCATAGAAGGGTGAAGTATGGAGAGTTTTCTCTGTAGCATAAGCTTCATTAGTGGGGTCGACCTATCCAGCATATGGTCCGCCAAAGACACCGTATATAATGTTTGACGACTTACACATTCAAATAATATCCGTGCAATGCACACAATTAAGGAACCTGCTTGATGATCGGAACTATTAAGCTGAGTAAGTCATACTCTCTTTTCTCGACCTGCCATGTTGTCGTTTAACATCTGCAACGTAGTCCACAGTACGTTTCTCAGCAGACACTAATAGGTGGGTGTGAGTCATGACCCACTGATCTGGGGGGATACAGTTGCGGAAGTGCCTAAGAGTTGACAGGATTAAGAATTGGCAGTTAAAACAAAAGTTACAAGCTTCATTACCATAGAGTACGAAGAAGTCCGCGTCGTCGTGCTCAGTGGAGTTTATAACGGACTTCCTCTGTATCAATTTGAGCTGTTAGCAGCAGATATGGACGAATGTAGAGGCAGGTAGTAGAACTTGAAAATTTGTGAGTTTCTAAGAGCCTAAGCCTGAGGGAGTCACTCACTAGGTCAAAACAAGCGCAAACTCACTCTCGTCGAGTAGTGACGTCATGACATTACTGCTCGTGTCGTCCTTCCTTCGCCACTGAGAGTCCAAAAGCGTGACCTGATCCGCTCCGCGAACATCATAGGGCGAAGCCAGTTTAGAAATCAATACTTTATGCACACGCTGGTCGAGGTGTAAAACGTTGCCAATATTAATGTTGCAGTACTCTACATATATACCAGAACCTACAGTCATCTCCTAGGTTCGGCACCTCGTGCAGCTTTTGGGGTGACACGTTGTCAGAGCAATGGGTCGCGAGCTGACCTCGTGAGTTTGCATTGACCTCTTGGGTCATTGTATCATGACCATTCCATTACATCCAGTAACGTACATTGGCCAGTACTAGTGTAGATATAATATCATAATATGTATATAATAACACGCTATTACATCCTATCCATGACTACGCATGGACAAGGCCCATCACAGATGGACACCGATAACATAAATTGGACATTGCATATCCACGAAGCAGAACGAAAGATGCAGAGCAAAGAGTGACTGGCCCCAACAGGAGCCGGAATGAGCGTGAACGAAAGTGAGAGTGTGTTGAGGAAGGATCGTGTCGTGAATAAGCGAATCAGTCGTTGTATGATTACATGATGCGGCACGCAGTGCCGTGAAGCGTCGATGATGCTCGTGAGGGAAGAAGGAGCATCAAGTTCCCCTTGCCGGTTAGGAAGCTATTCACATTTAGTGCGAACGGACCAGCCGCCGCTTGTGTGATCGCTTGGTCCTGCTGTCTCGCTTGACAGCATCCTCGCTGGTGGAGCGTGCACGGACCATGCATTGTGTTATTGATGTTGCGGTTGGCGTGGCTGATGGCGAAGAGGCGGTGGTGTATGCTCTAGCGGATGGTGATATCGATTCAGACCCAGTGGATATTGAGGAAGGCGTAGAGGTGCTCGAGTTGGTATTCGCGAAGCTCACAACAGGCGGGCCGGGGAACGTGTACTCAATGGGCGGGTTGTAGATCTGCGTAGCAATCAGTGATGTGTTCAATCAAAAGCCCAACAAGAAAACGTGGCTTACATTTGGGGTGAGGATACCGGGATCAGTATCTGAATAGCAGCCAGGGAATGTGCACTCCTCGCTCGATGTAGGACCCTGCGTTTGATCACCTCCAACGTTTAGTTGAATACAGGCAGGATAGAACTCGGCGCCTCCTTCTGTCATGGCGAGCTGGAGAGAGATAATCTCCGAGCGAAGCAAGTATTCACCAGGCGCGAGCGTGTTCGGGATCGTCACGCTCACAGGAGCTCGAGAGTCTGCAAACGCATGTGAGAACAAGCAAGGAAAAGAAGTAGCAGTGCTGACTGAGGGCTGCCTGGTACCAAGTATTACCGTTGGACTCGAGGCCGAGCTCGGAAATCTTGAACCACTCTGCGTTCGTCGAGTTGTATGTGGAGCAGGAACCCTCGCACATGGTCATGTAGTGCATCATCGGTCCTGTATCGTGTGGCCACTGCGAATTCGCAATCAATCGTCAATGCATAACATTATAATGAATCCACGTACGTTAGATGAGCCATCAGTTCCGCCAACCCATAAAACCTGAACCTGGGAGCCAGGGTTCACATTTCCAACCAGGGACGCGAACTGAGCGTCTTGCCCACAGTTCATTGCTGGGTTTGTGGCACCCTTGACGGGACTGTTTGTGCTGACAAGGCGGATGATAGAAGGGGCAGGGGTTCCAACATTCAAGTTGTTTCCATTATAGACAGTGCCGTCAATGGTCACTTGTTGTACGAACCCATGGGCTGAAACGAGAGCGGGGATGACGAGAGCAGAGATGATTTGGAGAATTCGAATCATCATGAATGCGGAAAGCGTAAGGGGATGTTGGGAAAGAAGGGAGAGAAGAGGTAATGGTGAGGAAGAATGTCGCTCGGCGACGGTTCAGATAGTCTTCGTTAAATAGACTGAAAATAGGCGATCACCAGGATTGCGCACAACAGAACAGAGCTTTCTAAATCACAAACGGTTGGAAAGAGCATAATGTTAGAACCCGGCTTTATATAGAATGGTTACACGAGGAACAAAAGGTAAAATTCTTACCATTGTGCATCGTCTTTATCGCATATTTCACATGGTCCACGCTTCCGCCTCACGATCCAAGGACCAAGGTTGAACATGCTGCAGGCTGAGCAAACGTAGGCTGTCGACAAGTTCCGTCTATCACTGGTAGGTATGATCGGATCAAATCAACGTCAGCGCTCCGCTGGCGTGGTTTCGTCATGTTGTTCACATGGCATCTCAGGCTGACGCTTTCCTAAATTCCTATGACACGGCGCTGCGTGAGGGGATAACACGACAAGAAGTCGTGTGCTTTGATCGAGTTCCATTGATGAAGATAATAATAATAATGGATAGACAATTGCTCATTCGGATCGCATGTTGGTGGTTTCAGGGTGATTCTTTCTTCGAGAAGGCGCAGCTACCGCAGCAGCGCCGTGGGGCTAGGCTGCCATTGCGCCTGCCAGGTCCGACTGGGGAGTGATTATCAATTGTGGCTGATGTCGCCGTGGGGAATGAGACTTTTGCGCACAGTATCTACGGGTAACCTCAAGCTTTGAAATTTGAAGTCTCAACAGCTTCTCATCAAGGTTCGAGTCTTGAAGTAACCGAACATTGTCCAATTGCCCACGGCTTCGGAACAATCACGTGCAATGCAAACTTTTTTTGGTTGGTTATTAGCCAAAATTCTGTCGGATCGAACCAACGGATTTTTTTAAATTTAAACATCTAACTTAACCCAACCAGCGTGTAATGATCTAACCCATCAAAAAGTTCAATTCGATGGGTTAGATCTAGTATTGGTATCTGATTATACTGTGCCCAACCTCTTGTCTCTGTCCAAGTGCACAATCCATAGTATCGTCCCCCCCTCCCGACTCTGTCATCCGAAAACGACAAAGACAACTCTGACCCCACTCCGAGTCCACCACTGTGACTAGCAAAGGCGCAAAGACCAAAGCAAAAGCGCCGAGTGCAAGCACGAAGACACATCAGGAAACCCATAGCCGAGCGAAAGTGACTGTAGCAGTGCTTCAGTAGTAGCCAGTAGTAGCTGAAGTCATCGGGGTTTCGAACAAATCCACTCTTAGTCATGCTCACTTGTTCATAGCAATTCAATGATAGAGTGTAGCTCTTCCAGCTCGAGGGTAGGCTCTCTTGACACTGATTTTTTCGATAAGCCTAGGTCTGTTTCGTTTATTCACTGAGTTACTATTGAGTAATTACTCACACTATGCATCCAGATTCCCCACTACTGCACCAACACCTCCCACGTCTGAAGCGCCCGGCAGCTCTCCTGTCTTGAAGAGTAGCCTTCCCATTGTGAATTACCACTCCCAATGACCACTATGTCCGGTGAGCCCAGTCCTATAGCAACGAACAGCCCTGGCACTCGCAAGCGCCAATTTCAGTATTTCGTGTTCCCAGATGATGAAATCGAGGACTACGGAGACCTTGAGGACTTTCCTGCCAAGAGAAGCAAGAGATTGCTCACAT
>PVYJ01005078.1:22940-35850 GCA_002995095.1 Rhizopogon sp. AM-2018a | reverse complement strand
ACAGCCTTCTAAAGGGGAGTACGAACCAGAAGTTGCTCCTAATACCCCGCTTCGAGAAAGCGCTACCCTGAATCAATGCGGTTATCGACGAATGACAAGGTTAGAGTTTGTTGTATGTGCAACATTGAACCCAGAGAAAGTCGAAATCTCTCGAAATCCTTCTTTGTTTTTCCTCCAGCTCCTCAATCAAGCTGAAGGTGAACTGCTCCTTAGGGAGGGGATTTTATGTCTCACGTGATGGAGGCTTGCGCACGTTCATTGTGTTTTCATTGTAAACGTTTACCTCATATAACAGATCTCATAGAAAATGCATGTATCGAAAACTTCTCCCCAATCGCTGCAAGGACGCCATCCAACATACTATCATCAGTCCAATCAATATGTTATCTCCTTTAGCTCAGTCATCTAATAGACATATCGGCTCTTGTGACATCCGTGGCGTCTATCAGCACTGTGTTGTTGTGCATGCAACATCAAATGATAATCACTTGCTTCGGAACTTTAAAGGCTCATCTTGACGAGACCACTACACCGAGGATATTCACGTCGTCCCTGCCACCCCACAGCGACCCTGATTATACCGAACACGAATGAGTAATGTCGCCCATGAGGACATTCATATTTCTGGAGGAAACTTGATGGTGGCTTAGATCCATCGGCGAGAACGCGGGCGTTTTCCAAGTGCTCAAGTGTCAGCAGGAAGAAAAATAGCTTAAAAAGTAACATCGTATAGGCGAGATCTGCAGTGCTGACAGAACACTGGGAGTGAATTATAAAATTCAAAGCAGCAGCAGCAGCGCACTCCCATGCCGCAGCAGGTGAAATATCGGAGCAGTCTGCCATGGGTGAAGTCGACATTGCATTAGTGGGAATGGACGAAAAGGGATGTAGGACAAATATAGTGAGTGCTCATCTTCGTTTTTGAGTGCTGTATGTCTCTATATATAGTTTCGGGAGATAGTTGACAAGGACCATAGAGATAGCTCACATCAAGAACTCGACAAGTCACAATTCGTCTCAACTGGCGTGTCCAGAAATCCCTTTACTGGTGGGCTTCTGAGTTGAAACCAAAGAGCATCGCCATAGAAGTCGCGGTCAGTTTTTACAGGTTTTACCTTTGCATCTCGACGAATATTTCGTCTACTTCTGAATCGCGTAAACTAGAATCCCTCTCAAAGTAAAGAAACATAGAATAAGAAGAACAGTAGCATATTGCAGCATGACGACTTCTTTACAATGCAAGTAGCTTCAATTGTAGCGGCACTAATAGTCAATTAGTAATGACTGCAAAGCAATCACGTGTAAGTCACGTGCATGAATTCCAATTTAGCACGAGGTTGGTAAGTTCAATATATTTATCTACTCACTGTAACTCACAAAGGTTTGATCACCGAGGAATGTCTCCCAAGATGACTATATTATGACTACTCGTGGTTGAAGGCTATATCAGAATCAGAAGCAAATCAGAAGTGGGTCACAAGGTACCGTTACACCCTTTGATGATTGGCTGACCAGTTCCGAGTCGTACTATGTCTGACTAGATTGTAGTTCACTTCGTTCAGTTCCTTGTATTGGACTGGGAATGAACTACAATGGACATGATTGATCCGTGTGCGCTACGTCTGCATGATCCATATCGCATCAAAACATTTCGGGCGGTTTTTTCACTAACAGAACAGATATAAAGAGAGAACGCAGTTGAACTACGATCTAAACCACCATATTTCAATTCCTTTCCCCATTTTTCTTCCACAAAGTATCGATATCATGGTCAAGGAAAGCCGAGTTGATGTGCTCATCATTGGAGCGGGTCCCTCTGGGCTCATGTGCGCCAATGCACTGGCTGGTGCTGGAGTGAACGTCAAGATCATAGACAATAGGTCCGTAATTTAGAGGATCAATTCTGTAAGTGAAGATAGGGAACTCACATGAATGCAGGCCGACTGGTGTAACCGCTGGGCATGCCGACGGCATACAACCTAGGACGATTGAAGTCCTTCAAGTACGTTCTTACATATACAATGAAAGAGAACTAACATCTAATCCTTGCAGAGTTATGGTTTAGCCGAGCCTTTGTTAAGGGACGGTGGCCAGATGTATCTTTGTGTACGTGCTTTCCAATTTTTTTAGAATATTTGGGTAGTGATATTCGTACAGGCTTTTTATAACCCCAACTCCAACGGTGGCATTGAGGTACGTTAACTAAGATGTACTATCGCTGCGCGGTCGAATAATATTCCGCAGCGTACTGCCCGGACTCCCGACGTGACAGCTCCAACAGCCCGTTATCCCTTCAAGGTATATTTTGTAACCCCTCTCCTTCATATCTGTTTGATATTGTCATGCAGATCACGATCGGACAGAACAGAATTGAAGCACTATTCATGGACTCTATGAAGTCCCGTGGAGTAAAGGTTGACCGCCCCATGGTACCATCCTCCCTAGAAATCTCAGAAGATCCCGAGGAACTTCTGGACCCATCATCGTACCCTGTAAAGGTGCTCCCGGTTCTGCTCCTCACAGTGTGCTATTTTTGACACATTGGGCCCAGGTGGTTTTGAACTACATACCTCCGTCGGACAGGGCTCCAGAACAGGAAATTGTTCGCGCAAAATTCGTCGTCGGTGCAGATGGTGAGATATGCAGGAACTGGATTTCTTTTGAGCAACTGACAACGTCCTCTGCTTAGGTGCGCACTCTTGGGTTCGAAAGACCCTGGGTATTTCAATGGATGGCGAACAGACAAGTAATTCTCTAGCGCTAGTTCGGCATGAAACATTCTAAATATGGCGCTTCTCTTAGAGCACATATGGGGTGTGATCGACTTCACTCCAGACACCGACTTCCCGGACATTCGCAATCGTTCCGCAATCCACTCCAAGAACGGTTCATGTATGATCATACCCCGCGAAGGGGACAAAGTCCGGTTCTACCTGCAGATGTCGGAGCAAGACGTAATGGATCCTAAGACCGGGAAACTTGACAGCCGCAAGGTGACCCCTGAGAAACTCCTCGAGGTAACTATACCCCAGCTACATTTCCCCAACTAAACTATTAATTTATATATAAACAGGTTGCTAGCAAAACACTCTACCCATATAAAGTTGACAAGAAAGAAGTGGAGTGGTCTTCAATCTACATCAGTAAGGGCACGTTACTATTATTATTTGGACTGAAGTTAAATGGTTATCATCTCAGTTGGTCAACGTGTAGCCTCAAGGTTCTCAGCAAATGAACGTGTTTTCATCGCTGGTGACGCGTGTCATACTCACTCTCCAAAAGCAGGTGAGCAACCGAGGCGATTCTAGAAGGAGGGGAGTCTGATTGCTTTGCAGGACAGGGTATGAATGCAAGCATGAATGACACCCATAACCTCGGTACGGTTTTCCTATTCCAGATAGGGTATTCTCATGAAATATGAAAATAGCATGGAAGCTAGCTCAAGTGATTCGGGGCCGGGCGAACATCTCCCTTTTAAAGACTGTATGTTCTTTCATTAGTTGTTCAGGTCTCCAGTGACTTATCAGTTCTCTCAGTACGAGCTTGAGCGGAAGAAATATGCCGAAGATCTCATTGAATTTGATCGCCAGTGGTCTGGTCTATTTTCAGGGAAAGCGAAGACATCGGATAGCAAGGAAGGTGTCTCACATGAGCAGTTCTTGAGGTCGAGTTGTCTCAATGGTGATGTGCAGCAATGATGACTGAATCACACTTCTCAGGGTTTTCAAGTCCTTTGGTGGTTTCAGCAGTGGTATCAGTGTCCACTACGTGCCCTCCGCAATTGTCGATAGTACCCATCAGGCCCACGCACCGTCAATCATCATTGGACAGCGGATGCTGCCGCAAGTATTTGTTCGTGCAGCGGACGCTCGTCCTGTTGATATACAAGACATGATTTTGTCGGATACCCGCTTCAAGCTCCTACTTTTCGTTGGTCTACTCACATCCGAGCAGCTCACGAAGGTTGGAAGGCTTGCTGAGGAGTTGCAAATTCCCACAAGTTTCCTTCAAAAGTACGGCTACCCTGCACAAGGCAAGGCGCAGTCAATGTTCGACATCATCCCGATTGCTGCTGGTAACAAGGATGATGTGAATTTCCTTGACCTTCCTCCCATATTCAGGACACACTGGTCTAAGTGAGTCATCATACTTTATACCATCCCACGATATTGACGTGGTTCCACGCAGGGTCTTGATGGATGACATTGATGTCACAGGGCGCTTGGGCGGTGGAGCGTACAATCGATTCGGTATCGATGAGAAGGAAATAACGATGGTGATTGTTCGACCTGACGGTTACGTTGGTATGATCGCACCATCCACCGCCATAGAGAGCATAGATAAGTACTTTGGTTCTTTCTTGATCCCATTGCGGGGACCTTGAACATGCATATGGACTTTAATGTATAATAGGACCCAAAGTTGTATTCATCTACAATCAGGCATGTAAATTCGCATACAGTCATCCACATCATGCTCTACTATTTTAAACGATTTATCGCAAACAAGTATGATGCCGCCGGCATAGTTGCAAGTGAGGTGCACATGCGCGGTGTCGTCGTCATGCCCTTATTTTAACGGTTGATTGGGAACAACGATTATACCGCCGGCACGGTTGCAGTGATGTATGTACCCCACATTTACCTTCATCACCCTGCAAACCCCCATAAGTATAAATAAGCAGACACTGCCAAAACGCTCGGATGATGGATGATACAGCTGTCGCGCCCGCTTCAGAGCAAATAAGTATAAAGTCGAAGAGGTCCTCGGCGCCAAACATCATCTGGTCCCACGTCGCCGTACGCTATGCACGCGGATGAATCATTTCAACAAGTAGTCTCCACAGGCACACCTTAGACGAAAAAAGTAATCATTATTCCTTCTTACTCACTGTTTATAAATCTTCCGCATTCTATGCTCAGTACTGAAAGGATGGAAAATATCATCCATAGCATCACCTCTTCTGTGACAAGTTTCGAGGCACAAAATGGTCTGGTTATGTGGAGGCACACTAGAGTCGGTACTTATTTGTTGATCTCTGCATCATGTACTCAATCTCAAGATATGTGTCATTCAGAACTCGGAGATCGTGTCATGTCGACATGTTAGACTCACTACATTATTTGAACATGCATGTCAGACATGTTCAAACCCTAAAAGCCCGTCGCGATAGACGATTAATTGATCCGGTGCCTGCCAAGGAGTCGAGGTCAACCGTCGGGAGCAAGGGTAAGAACAACCATATTCGCAGGTTACTGGCAGAGTACTTAAACCAGTTCGAACATGATGTTTCAAAACATCTGAGATAAACACGCTCGGCAGAAAGTCAATCTGACGTTAGTGATTGTTCCAAAGTAAGGGCCTGTATGGGCATTCAGAAAGAGATAAACCTTCGGCACTTTGGTAGTCCAGTGGTCACTTATCCCCGACGCAAGTCCTAAAAAAAGGTAGAATTTCTCATCAGGTCGCATTAAGGAATGAAAATGACTCTCAGAGTCTCACCTGCAAATCTGAGATAAACCACGCTCGGCAGAAAGAGGCAGAAAGTCAATCTGAGATTAAAATCTGGAAGCATCCCCACATTCTGAAACGTAAACCAAGACATAGTTGAGAGGTTATCCACTACTTATGGCAGACTCATCCATAAGACATCAAATGAGGTCAAGGGAGAGCCTCCGTGCTATTGCGCCAAACCTGAACTTATTGACGATTTGAAGGAACTCAGCAAGGAGTGGAATCTATGTACAAGCCCGCAGAGGCAACCAGTGAAGGGGATGGGTGGGGGGATGGTGAGGCAAGTGTACGAAGGGGTAGTGGTATCGAGATATCACAAGGCGCAGACATTTGGGTACGCGAGGCTTATTGAAGAATGGAATTTGAGAGGCTCCGCGGGAAAAATTGTGCAGGTTCAGCTCATGTGAACTTCAGCTGACGTCTCGTTGATATTAACAATAAATATGCTCTAACCAAAGTTTTGAGCTAGATAAAAATAATTACAAGAAACAATGATTTGAACTCAACGTTTGGCGTATGGCCTGGACCTTCGAGCATATGTGAATACTCTCAGCACGCTTTGCAATGAGATGGAGTCTGCACATTCCTCTCGCCAATTGACCTCGCCACTGTATGCGTGCGGGCCTGGTGGTCTCTACTTCAATTCTGCATCCTTACGAGTCGTTTATCGATGTGAGATCGTCGGTTTGTGGGAGGCATCAGCTGGACGCGCAAAAGCTGATCTCCGTTCTGCATCGCTGCACGTCACCTGGTCTTAAAGAGACAATATAAGACTTGCTGCATTAGGCCGATACTCGGTCTTTCGCAAGGCCGGCCCGGCCAAAACTCGGACCTCAGATACGCAGGGAAGACGGTCCCTTCATAGTCGAAGTCGATAACTACCGGTGGATCATTGACCCTGATAGAAACCGAACGATGGAGAATCCATTGTAGTTGGTGCTTATACCAGGCTCCCGACCCTGGTTTGGCAAGCGGAGACCACATTGAAATCAATTATCCATGCGTAGTTGCAGACACTGGTCAGCGCTGTTGAAAACTTGAGACACAATGACCGCAAAGAGGGGTGATAGCATCAGAGGAGACCACAATGTTCATATTGTGGTTTTGGAACAATATCTTGTTACCGAGCGAATTGGTGGATCCGAATTTAGAAAAACATGCAAGTTTCAAATTGGGACCGGTGGCAAGCAGAAATCTGGCACGTGACCGCGTCGCGTCGTAGAAGTAGTTCAACATCGACGACGACGACAGTCTCGACACCTTCAACTCCCAGAGCCACGATACCCGACGAATGGCCGCCATGCCACAAAAGCTGGTACACTGGGCTCTTGACGTCTCCATTTCTGACTTTGGATCACCGTACTCGGAAGCGTCATCCTCCGACTCAGTCACGTCGACGTCCAGCCTGCAGTACATCAACTCTCAACTTGTAGCACATGGTTTCACCCCTTCGCCTGGGCTTTCTTGCGAAGGACTCTCAAATTCTGATATAGATAAGCTGGCAAAGTGTTTGCTGGCTATGCTAAGCCAAAGAGTGGTGCGTTAATGCAGTTGTATGGTTGCACAAGTAATGCCCGCCTCATTAAGGAATTCATTTGGATTAGAATGACATGTCTCGCACAGAAGATTTATCGACCAAAATACGGACTCTCTCTTATGACCACGAACGGCTCATTGGGATGCATCGGTCAGCCACTGAGAAGGCAGCTAACGCAGAGCGCGAAATGAACCTCTACAAATCACGACTTGCGTGAGTAGCTCATCAGTTTTCTCACGTTTATAACTTAAGCTTTGCAACAGAACGGCTGCTAAAGCCTTGACAGCTTCGGAATCAGCACATAAGCAGACTTCAGCAGAGCTTCAGCGAACACGCTCCTCGTTGATCGCTCTCCGGGCAACTCATTCAGCAGAGCTAAAAAAAAAGGAGAAAGACATCGAGCGCATCATTGAGAAATGGTCAAAGCTATCTGAGATACAGACCAAGTTATCGACTTCATCCTCGGGATTGACTTTTCGATGTGGCAATGCGGACGTGGGGAGCGGGTCTGAAACCCTGGGCAAGGGTAAGGGATATCTTGAGATCGCTCTCGAGCAAGCTGAATCTGCTCGTGCTTCACTAACTGACGAAACAATGGCGTTACAACGGCTTGCCGTGAGTGTTGCGAACCGACTGCAGTCTGTGCTGCATGAACTGCGAGGCTTGATCTCGCCTTGTGATGAAGAGGTGTGACCCCAGTTTCAAGCGCCAATCAGTCTCCTGACCCTTGTCCCAGCCAGCAGTGATAACATACAGCGTATTATTTCCCTTCACGCCTCCCAACGCTGCCAGTGACAAAGTTTCTGTGCTTTTCTCTTCGGTGCACAATGCCATTGAGGACATTTCCAAGCGCCTTCTGGAGCACCCACAAATTATCGTACCAACAGCACCAGATTACACCAAGGCCTCAGATACCCTGGAACGTCATCGGTTGCAGGGCATCATCGACGAGTTGCGATCAGAACTTGGTGCGCCTTTGAGCGCCATTATTTTTCTTCATACATACTAACGAGTCTTCTGAACAGAGGAAGCCAAGAAGCTCCATGAGAGGCACGGTGCAGAGACTCAGGCCCTCCTGATGCAAATTGCATCCCAAGCCTCATGTACCGATCACGACGCAAGGAACGTAAGCATCGACCTCATGACGCAACCAGAACGAGACATCGCCGCAGAGCGCCTTGAGCGAATGAAGGTCGAACTTGACGAGGAGCGGAAAAAGTTCACTGAAGCTGCTGTTAAACTTGGCAAGGAGAAGGCCGCTTTGGAGGTAAAAAAATATGATATCTACATCCAACGCATTTACTGATGATCACACTTTACAAGGCTGAGCATATCCGGTTCCTTGAGGAAAAGCGCTCATGGCAAGTCAAGCAGATGCTTTCTGATCTCCCACCAACGCCTGCCCAAGCTTTCCAACCTGCACCTCAGCCCCCACTTCGGGCTCAGAAAATCAAGTCACCCCGAAAGTCGCCTATGAAGCCCAAGGTCGTTGGCAAGGTGATCAGCACAAAGACCCGAGTGTCTCGGCGTTCCTCGTCGTTCTCGATCCCACCACCAAGCAGAATAGAGCCTGCGTACGAGACGGAGGTGATTCCTGTCGCCATTCCACCATCTGCATCTGAGGCGTCAGGTTCAGAATCGATCTTGGCGCGGCCTGTTCTACCCTCAGCGTTTATGATCCCTCCGCAGTCACCCCGTACATCCTTGCCCCCTCTAGAAGCATTCCTTCCTCCGATGGAGACCATACGCCAACTATCGTCAAGAGGAAAATTGTACACGTCCACTGAAACCGAGTCTGACTCTGCTTCAAGCTCTGATGGGCTTTCATCAGATCCTTCGTCACCCCCTACCCCAGCACGGGCAACAATACCTACAATCGTCCTTCCCGCACCTCTGCAAACGCCGCCTGCTGCTGTTGCGAACATACGCCGCCCATTTCCACTTGCAAAGCCACTTGCACCGCACATGTCACATGCTTACTCTCCTGTGAAACCGAGCCCACTTTCCCGTATTCTCATGCTCGCGAACTCTCCAGACAGCCTCGATGGGGTATCAGAGGAAAGCGAAGACTCACCGACGTGCGCTGTACCCGTTGCTGCCATTAAAGCATTCCCGAGAGCATCGGAGTCGGATGACAGCCCTCTCAGGGAAAAGAAGACCGAGCCGAATATTGTTCCTCTACCTCCCCTCAAGAAAGCATTGCCCCCTGAATCAAAGCGCTTGCCGACGAAGGATAAGGTCAAGGCCAAATCGGAGCCCGTCATACCTGGCAAACTGAAGCCAGAGAAAGAAAACCGCGATAAGGTTCCTCGAAAACCCTCTCCTTCATTGCCTCCTGCTTCTCAACCAAAGCTGAAACTCAGTAGCTTAACTACTAGCAGGCCTGCACCGAAGCTACCTACCGGAAAGGGCGGTGCGAGGAGGGTACTAATTGGAAGTGCCGAAGCCGCTCCTCTGCCAGGATGGAGAGGATGAGGAAGGAAATGACTGGTTGTCTTTTCTTTTGTCTTTGCGCGCAAAGTATCATTATCATTACCTAGCCTTCATGTAGATATTCACTTCTCGCATATGTAATACCAAACTTCATGTTGATACGAGTTATTCGCAAGGACGAAAGGCGACTACTACACTGCTAGAGTCAAATGAATAAGCTTTGGGATTGTCTCGACCAGTGGGATCTGAACACATCGAGGAAAGAAATTCATTCCATCGCTGCCGCCAGATGATACCAGGATAACCTTCGCCATGTGGAATGTTATATTTCTGGAAGAAACTTGATAAATGCTCCGAGTTTATTCTCTTGTTGAGGCGTGGATTTTTTTAGTGCTTAGGAGTCAGATAGAGCAACTTGAAGTTATCTGCAGCTTAACCTTAACGCGAAACTTCGTACATGCCACCTTACAACGAGAGGCCAACTCTGATAAGCTATGTCGATTTCATAGGTGCCACTGACAGCGCACCCCTGGACTACTGGTAAAATGCTGGAATGAATGCTCTTATCAGATATGTGTGAAATTAAGCTTATGGCAATAGTGGGAATACACCATTTGAACGATTTAATTAGAGAGAGAGATGTCTCGAAAATTCTTCGTGGGATACGTGTTCTCGAGTGTCCTCGGCTTCCCAGAGGTGCTTATCAGTGCTTTATCAGATCTAGCGTATACTATACTTACAGTCAAACTCGTGCTTGAACCGGGCTGCCAATCGTAATATCGGTGTAAAGGAGCAACAAGACACTTTCGTGATGCCCAAAGATGCCCAAAGGAGACACATGGCTCTAAGGACCTAGATTAGTTCCACTGCATTGCATCGGTTCGCGTCAACAAACAAGAGGATGGTAAGTACCGAGGCTGTATCCTTCTGCAGGAAGCAGAGACACTCCGCACGTGATGATGATCTTGGACACTGTCTTCTCCTTTGATTGAGATCAACTACACTCGTGTCAAAGTCGGGTGGATTTTATTCCTTAGTCGTGCACAATCCTTTCGTGGAACATGGGGAAATCGTCTCATTTCCACGACGTCCGTATATAGAAGCAATCATGATCTGCAACCCATGAGCGACCCCTGTCAACCTGTAGAGAAATTAACAATATTTGTCCGATAACTCTACGCGACGCAGGCACACGAGCTCCAACAGCGAATCTAGCACGTACCGAGTTTTTTTGTCACAGCCGAAGCATATTCGGCATAACCTTGCAAAGATCGCTCCAATTCAAGTTGTTGGCCATGATCTTTCAATCACCTCGCAGGACAAGGATAAAGGTTGGAAAGCTCCATGAGGTCTAAAGCACACCAGCAATAAACTTTCAATTTATGAGTGGCTATCGGGGGTCAGTGATACAGAGCTTTATTCGCCTTGATGCACTGCGGTATGGGTAGCACCTGGGAGACCCACGCGTGGTGTGCCGCCAAAACCACATGGATATGAATCATAATCATTCAAACCCCATTTTTGTCTTCTGCATATGGACTGTAGACAATCGTCAACGTTCAGCTAACACCCACACACATGTCATCTGAATCCTGATAACCTTATTTCATGAGACGGACACGCACGGATTCGGATTGAATAGGCGAGGCTTTGCGAAGCAAGCAATATTTAGGTTGTAAGCACTACCATGTTTGCATATTGAGGCAAGACTAAGCCAGAAATATATCAAGTCTGAGGCAACTCTGAAGGAATGCGCGACCGTGCTACTGCGTTCTGGGGAATGTAAAAGCTGCGAAGTAGCTGTCGACGTCTTCCAACGCATTAGCAGGCGCGATCATGCCAACATACCCGTCAGGGCGGATGATGACCAACGTAACCGTCCCCGGGTCAATACCGAACCTTTTATATGCTCCACCACCTAGGCTTCCCGTGACGTCAGTGTCATCCAGCAAAACGCTATAAAAACATAAGTATTGGCGACATAAATGCAGGGTAAATCCCAGAAGGACATACTTCGACCAGTGGGGTCTAAGCATCGCAGGTACTCGAGTAAATTCCACATCTTCCTTGTCACCAGACATGACAGTCATGATGCTGAACATGCTTTGAGCTGTACCTTCCGTGGGATAACCGTACTTCTGCAGGAAACACGAAGGAACTCTCAACCTGTTACTGAGAGTGTCAAGTTCTTTGACGCGCTCCTCCGTTAAATAGCCCACGAAGAACAGAAGCTTGAACCGTGTGTCAGACGGGAGCAAATCCTGGATTTCATAAGGGCGTGCATCTGCCGCGCAGACGAAGATTTGAGGTGGCATACGTTCGCCGATGATTAGGTGAGGTGCACATTGTTGATGTATCCCATTCGTGATAGTGGAAGGCGCATAATGAACACCAATGCCACTGGTAAAACCACCGCCGGTCTGGAACGCGCTGTTGGTAGTCAGCGAAGGTAGCTCAGAGAATGTCCGGATGTTATACCTTAGGAATTGCTCGTGGGATACACCGTCGTCGTTGCCTTCGGTCCTTGGTTTTCCTGAAAACAAGCTGGAGAACTTGCGATCGAACTCGATCAGATCCTGTGCGTATTTTCTGCGCTCCAGTTCATACTGAAAGAAGATATTTAAAAAAATATAATCATGTGAATGGAGACTCACCGTTTTCAGTAGGGAAATGCCCGCTCGGCCTCGTATGACCTGAACGAGTTTCCAGGCTGCACACCATCAATCAATACACACAACGTCTGGAAATTCTTATTCCATTACCAAGATTGTGCGTATCGTTCATGCTGGCATTCATGCCTTGCCCTGATGATCTATCGTTAGCAGAACATTATATCCACAATTAGTTGCGAGAAAGTTCACCAGCTTTTGGAGAATGGGTATGGCATGCATCACCCGCAATGAAGATTCGTTCGTGTTCGGAAAATCTTGACGCCACCCGCTGTCCAACTTGTTACGTTGAGACTCAATCATTACGCATGCTTCATGGAATGTGCCTACTGATGTAAATCGTCCACCAATCATACATCTTTGGTTTGTGGACCTTGTAAGGATGCAATATCTTCCTGGCAACCTTGGTGTGCACGTTGATTAGATCTTTGCAGAACTCACGCCATTGATGTGCGTACCTCCAGTAGCTTCTCTGGGCTCATCTTGTTTTTGTCCAACCGCCCAGTGATCGGATCCAAAACATCGCTGTCAGAAAGCTGGATATAAAAGCGTACTTTATCCCCTTCGCGCGGTATGACCATGCATGACCCACTCGTGGAGTGGATGGCACTTCGGTTGCGAACGTCCGGGAAATCCGTGTCTGCTACAATATCGACAACACCCCAGATGTAATCTAGCGAAAGATAACGCAAGAGAAACAGTCGATCGTACAGTCGATGCTCACCTGTCTGCTCCCCGTCCATAGTGATACCCAACG
>PVYJ01005078.1:0-22928 GCA_002995095.1 Rhizopogon sp. AM-2018a | reverse complement strand
CCTGCAAACATCTCGATCTTTAATGCTACTCGGAACAAGCAACAAATATCTTACCATCACAACCTACAACGTAACGAGCATGTACTATTTCTTGTTTTCCTGGCGTATCTAGATGATCCAAAGTTACCTATAGCAGATGAACATCATGTTTCGGCTTCTCCAAGTATTGGACGTTTTCTCACCTTCACTGCGTAGGAAAGTGGGTCTGCAAGTTGCTCTGAATCATTGGACAGTTCGATCGAGGCAGGTACAACTGGGCGATCAATTGTAAGACCGTGTTTGGTCATAGAATCGATAAAAATAGACTCGACAGCTCCTTGGTTGAGCAATACCTCAAAGGAATAACGAGCTGTTGGGGCAGTGATATCAGGCGCACGTCCGGTACGCTAGGGCGAGAACATCATAAGTCTGGTATGCACTTTGATGAGCGAACTTCCTACTGTGAGGACACCGTCACTGCCGGGATTATAGAATGCCTGATTCAGACCGTCATTATGGACCGCGATAAGTATATTGCATGGCTCCGGGAGGTCTGACTTACACACATGTGCATTTGACATCCTTCCTTGAGCAAACGCTCCGCGAGGCCATAGCTCTGCGAGATGACAGGCTAGTGAGCAACAAGTGCAGCCTGAGATTCTCGGAGTAACTGACCTGAAGAACTTCGATCGTTCTGGGTTGGATACCATCTGCTTGTCCTGATTTGACTGTCGACGATCTGCATTAATGAAGTTGGAATGAGTGCAAGGTCCGTCATTAATCTTAGATCTCCTACCTTTGATCCACAATTTTGACTTGAATTCCAGCAGCAGCAAGTGCATTAGCGCACATCACCCCTGCTGGACCAGCACCCACGATAAGGACATCAACATGACTTTCCTCGGGCATACTTCGACGGAGGGCAGTGTGGTAATAAGTCGCGATACGAGCGAAAAGACGATCCATTCTACGCTTCTTCTACTTGATCTAAAGTACTAGTACTTATGCTATGCTACGCTAATAGAGTATAACCGGTTCATTTCATATGTACCTGTGCATGATAACTGATATCCATGATCCGTCTTACAAAACATTACTGAGCGTATTTCCAATTCCAATACGTTCATGACGGGTTTGCTTCTTATGTGCATGTGTGCGTCTATTACCAACGGCATATGCTACAGGCTCAAGGTTGACCATCACGAATGACAAACGACAGCGAACGACAACGATAACGACTGGTCTCGGCCCCAGCGAGAAACGACTATCTTCATTGTATCAGGGTCTGCCTACGGGAGACTCTGCAGTAGCCTCAAACCCTGCGATACCGTGACGTACGAGGAACAGGCTGGAGCCAATCCTCAACCTCCCGAGTGAAATTTTCCTCCAAAAATTTCAGATTCATTACATATGACTGCAACCAGTGTAGGCTTCAACGCAATGCAACCGCCACTTCGCCGCTAATCTCTCCATATCTAATGCACGACCGTTCTGACTCTCATATAACACTTGCCATGGGGTATTGAAACGTGGATTGGAAGTAGCTGGGAACGACACAGGTAGAGTTGCTGCTATCCATCTCTTCTTCGTAGTTCATTGCTAAAGCATATTGTAGCTATATCGTGGTTCTTACTGACGAATTCCGGATTATTATTATTCCACAAGCGTTATGGTTTAGTTTTTTGGGTACGAATTATCCTTTGCAAATGTTTTCTCAAGTCTGAAATTATTTTGCCTACAGATAGTCATCCATTTGCCTTTACATATGTAAACCTTGAAATACCGTACAAGGTATTGAAATACAAATTAGGAATTTCCGACACGATCTGCGCGCATCTTATCCGATGGCAAGTTCCAATTCCAACAGGCAGATAACAATGACGGGTTTCCTCCTTATGTGCATGTGTGCGCCTATTGCGAACGGCATATGCTATAGGCTCAAGGTTTTTCCTGTCGTACGATCAGGAAGGAACCGAAGTATTTATCCATGCTCTCTGCTGCGGTGGATGGTGCGATCATACCGACATAACCGTCAGGCCGAACAACCACCATCGTTACTTCCTTCGGATTGATACCGAACCTTTCATAGGCGCCACCGCCCAAACGCCCAGTAACATCAGTGTCATCAATCAAGACCCTGTGTGGAAGTCACGTTGGTATCACAGGACAGTAGAAAGTATGATAACTCACTTAGACCAGTGTGTCCGGAATGTTGGTGGTATGTCAAGGTAATTCACATCATCCTTGTTACCTGCGGCAATCGGGATAATGTCGAACATAGACTGCGCCTTGCCTTTTGCAGGGTGGTCGTACTTTTGAAGGAAACTTGTGGGAAGTTGCAACTCCTCAGCGAACCTTCCGACTTTCCCAAGCTGCTCGGATGTAAGTAGGCCGACGAAAATAAGAAGCTTGAAGCGGGTGTCCGACGGAAGCATGTCGTGGATTTCAACAGGACGAGCATCTGCTACACGAACAAAAATTTGCGGCAGCATCCGCTGGCCAATGATGATTGACGGTGCGCAAGCTTGATGAGTGGTATCGACAATCGCGGAGGGCATGTAGTGGACACCGATACCACTGCTGAAGCCCCCAGAAGCCTGGAAAGCCCTGAGATGCATAACTTAGACATTATTGTTGCGCATCACCATTGAGACAACTCAACCTCAAGAACTGTTCATGAGAGACACCTTCCTCGTTATCTGATGTCCTCGGTTTGCCCGAAAATAGAGTGGAGAACTCGCGATCGAAATCAATGAGTTCTTGTGCATATTTCTGGCGCTCCAGCTCGTACTGTGAGAGGCAGTCATTCTTTCGAGGCCTGAACAAATAGCGCGCGAACATACAGTCTTTAAAAGGGATATGTCCGCCCGGCCCCGAAGTACTTGAGCTAGTTTCCAGGCTGTTTTCACAGAGTCCATGAGAATACCCTGTCTGGAATAGTAAAACCGTACCAAGGTTATGGGTGTCATTCATACTCGCATTCATGCCCTGCCCTGCGAATCCATTAGACTCCTTTCTTTCCAGGATCGTCTCGTTTGCTCACCTGCTTTTGGAGAATGCGTGTGACACGCATCGCCAGCGATAAAGACACGATCTTTTGCAGAGAACTTAGAGGCTACACGTTGACCAACTGGGATGACCGATCAAATTTCAATCCAAATGAAAGCAGTGGCGTATCCTTACTGATGTAGATTGAACACCAGTCCACTTCTTTTGGTTCATTGACCGTATATGGGTAGAATGTTTTGTGAGCAACCTGTTTCGAGGAACATTAATAGTCTTTTGAGGTAATCAAACTGAGGCATACGTCTATGAGTCTCTCAGCAGTCACTTTGTCCTTGTCGATGCGCCCTGTCACAGGATCCATAACGTCTTTGTCTGACATTTGGAGGTAGAACCGAACTTTGTCTCCTTCGCGGGGTATGATCATACATGAGCCATTGCTGGAATGGATTGCGGTACGATTGCGAATATCCGGGAAGTCGGTGTCTGGAATGAAGTCGATCACACCCCAAATGTAATCTGAGAGAAGCACCCTATTAGAACAGTCGTACCACGCTAGCGCCCGAAAATCACCTGATTGTTCCCCGTCCATCGAAAATCCCAGAGTCTTTCGAACCCATGAATGCGCGCCTAAGGATCGGGGCTATCAGTCACATAAATGCGTTATCGTTGCGCCACATCTCACCATCTGCACCTACGACGAACTTCGCGTGAACAACTTCTTGTTCTGGAGCTGTGTCCGAAGGAAGCATGTGGTCCAAGACCACCTGAACGTGTCAATATTGCGCCTTGTTTAGATCAGCATATCGAGCACCTTTACTGGGTATGATAACGGGTTTAGAAGTTCCTCTGCGTCTTCAGATATTTCGAGGGAAGATGGTACGATTGGGCGGTCAACTTCTACTCCCTGGGACTTCAGAGAGTCGATGAACAGTGTCTCGATGGTACTTTGCGCGATAGTTATCTGTAAGAAAACATCAAGCAAATAGGAAGGAGTCAGACAGCGAAACATGCCTTGAATGGATAACGGGCTGTTGGAGCCGTTACGTCGGCAGCCCGGCCGGTGCGCTGAGAAGCATTATTATACATAGATAAGCTTACATTGTTAGTGGACGTACTTCGATGCCGCCATTGGGTCCGGGGTTGTAGAATGCCTACACAGATATCAATATTACTACTCAGAACACGGAACAACCGAGAAGCACTAGTACGTACGCAGAGATGCATTTGAGCGCCGTCCTTCAATAAAGGCTCTGCCAGACCATAACTCTGGAAGGATTGAATGTAAGTTCACTTCCTTGGCATATGTAGGGACATACTTGAAGGACTTCGATCGTCCTAGGTTGTATACCATCTGCTTGCCCAGCGGGCGTACCGATTGGTCTGTATTCATGTGAGTTTAGCATCATTCACTGGTAGACTGTGAACGGACCTGTTATCTATAATCCTGAAGTCCACTCCAGCGCCAGCCAATGCATTGGCACACATGAGCCCAGACGGACCCGCCCCAATGATAAGGACATCAACTCGACTTTCCTTGACCATGATAGAGAGAAACGAATAGAGAATTTATCGTTGTATTGTGAGATACCTCCAATTGTTTATATACTGGTACCGCCTGTTCTGTCATGAAAGAACCACCGGTGATTATGGTATGCATCCGAGTCGCTTGCGATTACCTGGATAAAAGATGGTACGATGTGAAATACTTGCTTATGCGCAGCTAAGGTGAAGTCGGGTGTGATCTTAGGAAACGAATTAGATCTTATATAACTCGGTTCCCCCTTTCTCACTATCGGGCGCTGCCGACAAACAACCTTGCGAGACTCATCACAAGAGCAAGCGAGTCCTGCGCTGTTTAGCTGGACAGAACAATCATAGTAAGTTACAACAGGAAGTATTGTTACGGTTTGTCTAAGTTCCGTCCATGTGTGTCATATGATCATACAGATTGTGACATGAGCAAACCTAGTACGAAAGGAAAATTTGTCCCGATTCGAGTTGTTCCGGACGGACCTGACACAGTAGTAGGTGGTGTTAAAACTAAGAGGAAATCTTCATGAAAGGTGCGAAGTAGGTATCAAGCTCTTCAACTTTATCGAGTGAAGCGATGGCTCCGACATAGCCATCAGGGCGAACAACAACCAGGGCGCCCTGAGGACCTATTCCATAACGTGAGTAGCCATTACCCCCGAAGCTACCAGTGACATCGATGTCATCGATAAGCACCCTAAGAGTACCGCAATCAATGATTGCGGCTTAATGTGATCTAAGGACTTACTTCGACCAGTGAGGGCGGAGAAGTGCGGGGAATTGCATGAACTGTATATCATCCTTCTGGCCTTGACTGATCGTGAAGACGTCAAATCGTGAGTCTGTGGAACTCTTGCCAGGCATCGCATAACGGTTCAAAAAGCATTCAGGTCTCTGTAGAT
Organism: Rhizopogon sp. AM-2018a; assembly: GCA_002995095.1. Taxonomy (NCBI): domain Eukaryota; kingdom Fungi; phylum Basidiomycota; class Agaricomycetes; order Boletales; family Rhizopogonaceae; genus Rhizopogon; species Rhizopogon sp. AM-2018a. The sequence goes on along the minus strand of PVYJ01005078.1, from coordinate 17,511 downwards.
CTTTGACCATAGACTCCACCCTTGCTTGTTGAGCTGGATCGCCGAAGTTACCAGCGAAAACAAGCAATTTGAAGCGGAAGTCCGAGGGAAGAAGGTCCTGGATTTCAATGGGGCATGCGTCTGCCGCACGAATGAATTTCTGTGGAGGGAAACGTTGACCAATCACGAGACCACTAGCCAGCTCCTGGTTGCTGTCGTTTACTACAACCGAAGGGCTATAATGTACCCCAATGCCACTGGTGAATCCACCGAACGTTTGGAAAGCCCTGCAACCCGGTACGCATCAGTACAAGGGAAAGACTGTCAGTGACGTAATCTCACTTTAAGAATTGTTCGTGCGAAACACCATCGCGGTTCTGCTCAGTCATGGGCTTCCCAGAAAAAAGGGTCGAATACATCTTATCAAATGCAATCAGTTCCTGGGCGTATTTACGGCGCTCTGATTCGTACTATTTATGGTGTTGAGCGAATGGTCAAATCACTATTGCAAGGGCTTACTGTTGATAAAAGGGACATATCTGCCCAGCCGCGGAGTACTAGGGCAATTTTCCATGCTGAGAAAGTTCTTTAGCTTCAATGACGGCCACGGGTAAAGAGAACACACCTAGATTGTGAGCATCGTTCATACTTGCGTTCATTCCTTGTCCTAGGAATTCCATTGTACCCAGATTGAAGAAGAGGAGGGTCACATGAGACACTTACCTGCTTTCGGAGAGTGTGTATGACAAGCATCACCTGCAATGAATACTCGATCCTTAATGGAGAACTTTGAGGCTACTCGTTGCCCAACTACAGCCAAAAAATGTCAAATAAATACTTCATAGGAAGTGAAGTAGAAGCATACTGATATATAGTGTCCACCAGGAGATCCCATTTGTCGGGATAAACTTATAAGGATGAAGTGACTTTTGGGCAACCTGCGTGGAATATTAGAGATTGCTAGTCCGCTTGATGGATGTTATTTACTTTAAGTAACTGCTCTGGACCCATTCTGTCCTTGTCTACCCTACCTGTTTCTGGATCGATGACATCTTCGTCCGCCAGTTGCATGTATATACGAACGCGATCTGCTTCTCGAGGTACGACAAGACATGATCCATGGTTGGAATGTATAAGGCTCTTATTCCTGACGTCCGGGAAGTCAGTCTCAGGTACCATGTCCAAGACACCCCAGATAAAATCTATCGATCGAGATTGAGTGTTGATGATTGACATCGATCTAGATTCTCACCAGACTGTTCTCCATCCATCGAAATATCGAACGTTTTGCGGACCCATGAATGAGCGCCTGTTAACGAAGATTATGATTTTGCCTAGAATGACATCTGTAGAGCGCACCATCGGCCCCGAGAACAAATTTTGCACGGACAATCTCTTCTTTAGATTCACCCTCAGGTGGATCTAGTCTTTGGAGCGCAACGCGAACTGGATGTGATGAAGGATCCGTTAACTCATTTTCATCCGTGGAGAGTTCTATCGAAGTTGGTATGATTGACCGTTCAACTTCAACGCCGAGCTCTTTCATGGAATCTAAGAAAATGGATTCAATCGCTCCTTGGTGGAGTGCGACCTCCACGCCGTTCAACCTAAACACTTTGTTTGTCTAATAGGTGAACACACCTCAAATGGGTATCTTGCCGTCGGAGCTGTCACATCAGGGGTTCGGTTGGTAAGCTGATGGAGGAAATTCACTGGATATCCCTGATTATGAGCTGAAGTCACGGACCTCAATACCGCCAGTCGAGTTGGGGTTATAGAAAGCCTAAGACACAATGAGTCTCCACTCTGTAAGCCCATGTTGAAGACCGTACCGCTAGATGAACTTCACAGGATTCCCTTAGAAGGCGTTCTCCAATTCCATAGCTCTACATTCGATGATTATCGGGTCTCAGTTGACGGAGGGGTATCCTCACCTGAAAAACTTCAATAGTGCGAGGTGAAATTCCGTCAGCCTGACCAGCAGCTACTCTAACAGCCCTGACGGAGAACCAAAAATCAAGTCGAGCAAGAATTCGAGCTATCGACCATCTTACCTCTTGTCAACAATCCGAACATTTACTCTTGCATTTGCTAGAGCATTGGCGCACATGAGCCCAGCAGGGCCGGCACCAATAATGAGGACGTCGACTTCGGAGAGGCGTATATTGGGGACTGGCATTTCTGGCAATTGCTTTGACGATGGGAAAAGATAGAGGAGCGCCTTTATAGAAAGGAGATGCAGGAAAGGGAAATTAGATCCTTAAAAGAACATCCTGACAGACGGAGCGTGCTGGGCGAGCAGACTTCCTTACGCACGGGGAAATAGATTAAGCTATTCGTTCCGCGCGTAAATGCTAGTACGGGAGTAAACATACTAATCAGTCACGTTTGGCGCGATGGAGTGCCTTGTCGATGTCATTGGAAACTTCTCTTGTGTAAGGTGTGGAAGTATGCTTGTCAGAGTCGTCCGAATGAAATGCCGAGCGCCTATCGTACACCCATAAAGAAAGTTCGTGAGAGCAAAAGGCCATACTAGTAGACGTTATCTCAACTGGAATGTTGTAGGACTCCTGAAGCCTAGGTTCCATGGGCATTCTCAAATGTCGTAGTGTCACGGTCGTCCATGCTAATTCTTGTAGTAACGCACATGAGCGCACGCACTAATTCCGAGAAATTGGTCCTCACGCATCGTGATGTCCGTCCATCTATGTTGAGCTCCAAGAAATCATCACGTTGTACATAGAAAATTACCTTTCCCCAATTGCCTGAGTTTTGGGAGGTTTTCGTCACCATTCCTACCGGTATGATCAAGCCTTTGCCCAATGATTACATAGTTAAAAAAAGACGTCTCGTCCTCGGGCGTAGCTGGGAGTAGTAATCCACAAATAGTGAGAAACGTGCTGCATGATCAAAACTGCACCAAAGTTTAATTCCGAGGGACCTGAAATTCTGTCATGTGCTGGGGTGTTCGAGCTCATCCTAGGCTAACTATGTAAGTAGCGTTTTTCAGTTGGAAGGCTCACACGTCAAATGCAATCTGATTAAGAGTAAGTGCACTGTGAGGGTGCTACAGTCGAGATTGCATAAGCAGTTGAGTGCGTACGCTCCGATGCTCGTTGTCGCGATCCCACCTATTCACCGAGTCACATGTCATACTTATCTCCCATGTATCTCTAGAAGCACGAGCACTGACCGCGACTGAAGCATGTCAACTTATCAGCGATACGGGGACCTTCGGAACGAACCAGCTGTCTCAAACGCGCTGCCAGGTTATAAGAAGCTCTCCGAATCGGCGGAGGCTCGGAGCCGGTGAAGATAATACTTGTATTTTCAGCCAGTTCGCGACCACACTTGTTGTTCCGGTCATGGGGCTATAGTCCTCTGTCGAAATGGAATGGAACCAATTTGCAACGCGTATCACTTCCAACGGCCCCCAGCTGGCGGCAATGACTCGGGATCAGAAAAGAATCAAGATACAAGGGATACAAAATCATGATATCGTGACGGTTGGAGACTTTATGACGTATCGAGATTCCCTCAGCACGGAAGATCGGAGGGTGCATCTCAGCTCGCTTTTGCTGGTTCAAGTTCTCTTACCCTTTTCATAACTTTGAAATGATCACCGCCCATCAGACAACTAGCAGGATCTTCGTTGCACATGCGTCTCGCACGCTTCTCTCTCATTTCGCATGTCATATTCATCACCGTCTTCGAACCATCACCATCATTTCCTCTATTCACTCACTGTGTTGTTGCCTCATTCCCACCACCCGGAACGACGCACACGGTCTCCCATTGCTCGTCGGCTCATCCTTCCGCTTTCAGTCGCTTTGTGACTATCGACTTGTTCACATCCGCACCATACCCGGTTTTGGAAGGTATCAGCAAAATGTAATACCAAGTTCTGTCATACATTTCTGACATAACTATTAGCCGACACCTACTGCACCAGCTCCTGACGAGACTGTTAAATGAGGACTTGTGTTCAGAGTCCTCATTGTTCGAGATTCGTATGTAGGCCCCTGTGGTTGAATACGTCTTGCATGCTCTATCAAGTTATGACCTCTACAATACACGGCTTACTGGTGCTGAGTAATGAGAGCGAGAAATATGGAACTTTGTTGTTCACAGGTCAGGGACGCAGAGAGCTTTGTCACTTGTGTCTACATTGACATTTTAAATCCCATTCCAAGGTCGGATACAATCCAAACTTTCGTATGCTTGGCACACCGGTACTGGTATTGGGTCAATGATCGACGATTCGGACCGTCGTTGGCAATAACCCTTGAAACAGAAGGAACGATTGTCTTCCTTCTTTCAAGACAGGAGTCCACGGGGGTACCTGGCGTGATCGCGAGCGATAATATTATTTCTACGATAGAACTCACATCGCGACACGCAAACTCCATATCCTAACGCAATTCAAATTCTGGTAGTAACATGCATGGTATAGAAGATGAGAGAAATAAAAACAGCAGGGAAAATCAGTACAAGGAGGTTATGGAATAACAATAACTTTAGTACACACAACCGCTCTTCATACATGGGAGCCAATGGCCATGTCATCGATGTATATTCGGAAGCGCCCGCACCTCACAGAACAAGCGCATACACGATGGGAGAAACACAGGGACTTCCAAAACATGAGCGCGACGTCAATAACTTCTGAAAGGGATGGATGCGTACAGCCAGCAGGGGATCGAGTTTATACTTCTCCGTGGAGAACACATTGGGAATATTCGTCCTTCTCGACTCCTTCTCGGGTTAATAGAATATCCCGTACCTACAACAAGGCGAAGTGCACCGGAGTTTAAGCGTGATTGCGTGCGGTGGGTGACCACTGAACACATACCTCTTGAGGGGGGCTGAGCCCAAGTGATGCAGCTCGCTCCCAGCGTTCAAGACGCGTCATGCCGACGCATGGTCCGTACTCGTAAGACCTATACATAAACCCTCATTATTGACCAGGCCCAGACTCATGGTTGTCCACAGCATACATACATATCAAACACGCGAAGAATCTGATGGATCTTGTTCTGCCCTTCTGCGTGGACTAGGACACGCGTTACGGCTTTAACCTCGCAGGTGACTGTGACTCGGAGTTACTCACTCGGTTTCAGGTTACCCATTTTCTCTCGTACTCGTCCATAGTGCTTGCGGTAATTCTTCGCTGTGACATCTAAACTCGGGCGTTGCTCCGCACTCGCAGGTTTAACGGCAGGCGAATCCTCATCTTCCTCAGGCTTTAACCTCTTCGCTGAACTGGTTCCGACCGAAATTTTCGTCGCATTGGGATTCGGAATCGTACTTCTCCGAGTCTGACTGTGTGCTGCTGTGCGACTCGGCTTTGTAGGAGCTGCTGAGTACTCCTCTTCTGAAGAGATCTCAAGTACACCGTCACTGTCCTCGAGCTCTTCCTTGTCCACCTCCACGTCGACTACTTCAACATCTCTCTCTTTTTCTTTCTCAATGGTTGATGACGACCGTCGTACTAGGCCCAGGGGAGGCCTCTGAATCTTCGTCTTTCCAGTAGCGGCAGTGTTTGAATTTGTGCGTTTGGCACTAGAAAACGATAATGTGCCTTGTTTGAGGGGAGCACTGCCATTTCTTGAGCTCGAGTTCTTTGCGGGGGTCATTGTTGAAAGTGATGGTTCGAATTCAAGGTTGTAATTACGGCGTAACGTACAGGGGTATGAAGAATCCCATAAGAGCTTTTATTGAAGTAACTGAACGTGCTTCCTAATGGCCGACTAGCTCAGCTGGTTAGAGCGTCGTGCTAATAACGCGAAGGTCTTGGGTTCGATCCCCACGTTGGCCAGTTTTTTTTCCCATGTTGCCCAGCTCAACTGTCGCAGTCCATCAAAACTTGATCATGTCATGTAGTTCTATGTATTCGCTGTCCAGCAACATTAGGCTCGCTATCCTCACAAAATACCAAGTAAACAATCTTGATAAGAAAAAAAAATCAAAATACAAAACCAATCAATAGATGTCTAGTCTACGTCCTCATGATCATACATGGAAGTGGAATCCACCACCGCCACCACCTCCGCCGAACGGCCCACCACCGCCACCAAATGGCCCGCCACCGCCACCTCCACCAAACGGCCCGCCACCCTGGAATTGAGAGAATATTTCTGCAAGGTCCGCATTGCTGAATGGACCCGAGCTACCCATGCCGCCCTCCATCTGCCCATCCTCGTCCTCGCCCATGTCATACCGCTCACGACGGTGAGGGTCAGACAGCACCGCATGAGCTTCGACGACGAGTTTGAATTTTTCTTCATCGCCCCCCTAGAAAAAAAGCGTCAGTCCTGCGCATTCTGACCGAAAAAGTTATCGACCTTGTCAGGGTGATGTTTGAGACTTTCTCTCCTGTAGGCCTTCTTGATTTCAACGTCACCGCAGTCCCTAGCAAGGCCTAGATAATCATAATCGTGAGACCGACTCGTTCGGCACCACCCACACAACAAGGTACTTACCAAGGATTTTGTAGTAGTCCTTCGTCTTGCTGCGCTTAAGTGCTGCCTCAGCTTTCTTCAGTTCAGACTTGAGCGATCTGACTTCGGCGTCGAGGCCCTCGAAACCAGCCTGTTCTATGGACGACTTGAAGTCTGCAACGGCAGCATCATATTTTTCGAGGTGTAGGTTGATGCGTGCACGAGTGCGGAGCGCTTTGAAAGATGTCGAGTACAACGCAAGAGATGCTTCCGTATCACTGAGCGCCTCTTCGTACCGTTCGAGCTGAAAAAAATGATAGTGAATCTGTGTAGTATGGTACCTTGTTGTTGACGCTATACCTTCACAAGCGTGGTAGCACGATTCGAGAGAAGAGTGGCTCGAATTTGTCCGCCTTTACCTTCCTCCTCGACTTCACCTATTCGCTGAAGAAAGGAAAATATATATATCGATGCTCGATGCAAGATAAATAGATAGAAGTGAACGTACATCGAGAGCATCTGTGTATCGGTCGATTGCTTCTTGCAGCCTACTGCCCTTGAAAGCGATGTTTCCCTCTTCCTTTAAGCGCTCTACGTCCTTTACACGCTTGCGCAGTCGCTGGGCAGACTCGTGTTCGGGATCAAGGCGGAGCGCTGAAGCAGCATGCTGTAGCGCTTGAGGCAACTTACCGCTGAGGAAGAGGACGAGACCGCGCAATGCAAGGACCTCCGGCGAGTTAGGTTCTGATCGAAGGGCATCGCTGAGAGTGTTCTTGTTACCCAAAGAAAACTGCAGGGTGATAGGTTCGAACTCACCTGGCAGCGGTGTTGGCAGCATCCCAGTTGCCTCGAGAGAGCTCGAGTTCCACTCGCCACAGACGCCACTGAGTTGGTATCTCGCCACCCTCTGCATCGATACTCTGTAGACATTTATCTAATGCCAGTCGTGCCATCCCCCAATCACGACGTGCACGTGCAGCCTCGAAGCTACGTAAATGAGCTTCGAGCTCAAGGACTTTGTGATTTAATTGTACTGCAGCAGCATTTGTGGGCTCTAACGCAGTGACGGAACGTAGTGTGGTTAAAGCAGGGACTGACAAACCAAGGGCGAGTTGACAACGGGCGAGACGGATGAGAGTCTTTGAGGAGGGCTTGGCGGATTGGAGAGTGGCAGCCTGTTGGCAATCGGATAGTGCAAGACGGAAGCGCTTCAAAGCCATATAAGATGCGGCACGATTGGTGAGATATGATGGTTCCGTGGGTTTCATGTCTGTAGATCTCGGATATCAGTGACATAAGGAGGCGGCGGCGGAAGTAGTGTACCGATAGCCTGGGTATAGAGGTCTATAGCTTCGGTGTATAGCTTTGCTTTAAAGGCTACATTTCCACGTTCCTTGACATCCTCTGCTGAAGGACCCTCCGGCTCTGGGAAAGAAATGCCATTGGATGGAGCAGGACTGGAAGGGGAGACTGGGGGACTCAGATCTGGAGGTGGAGAGGAGGGCGAAGGAGCGGAACTTTTTCTGAGAAGGGAGATCAGTGGTGGTGGTTAAAAGTAGCTGAAGTATGATCATACTCGAAGCCATTTGGCTGGGACCGCTGTGGCTGGTGAGGGGTGGGTTGGGGTTGTTTTTTCTTTGCTTGCATCTTCTTTTTATTTGTCATGACGTCGAGATAAACGACAGAATTAAGATGTGGTGGTATATGTTGAGTGATCTCTGACAGTCCCCTGAGCGCTGAAAATGGAGCAGATGAAAAATCGAGACTGGAAGGACCTTGAAGGATACAGCAATGAAATTGTATCACGTGATGAGCCATTACTGAAAATGGGCGCCTCCTGGGTCGGTCCAAACCCTTTTCATAAGCTACGATGCCCACTTCACCTTGCTAATACCAGCCATGACGCCCCAGGATGAATCTATCCCAGTCACTGAACCTTTGTCTGAACATTCATCTACAGTGTATATACCAATGGCATCTCCACCCACACCAGCTCCTTCACCCCAACCTACTTTCTCTCCCTTTTATTCTAATTCCAGCATCCGTAATACCACTCCATCCCTTTACAATCCAGGAAACCTTCATCCCTCAGAATTCTCATCTCTCCCTAGTCCTATCTCTCGCCAACAATTCCTCGTCTCTATCCTCCACGACTGCTCCCCCGCCGAACTTCGCTTCATCTCCCAGACCATCACCCCCATGCTCAAACGCGATTTCTTGACAGAACTACCATCAGAACTCTCTCTTCATATCCTCGCTTTCGTCGACCATCCCCGCACTCTCGCTCGAGCAAGTCAAGTCTCCAAGCGTTGGCATGACCTTGTCTCAGACGACTGGCTCTGGAAGGTTTTGTGCGACATGTACAGCTTTCGAGCAGATCCGGAGGACAAGAATGGCCCTAAATCCCTTGAAGACGATCAACCTCGGGATGAATTGGCCAAATTCCCACCCCATCCTATGGATCCCGCGTTCCAATGGCTCACCCCTCGAGAACGCCTCAAACTGCAGGAGCACGCCTCTGTATCTCACTGGGGACCATACTCCTCCGATGGCCTGCCCCAGTCCAGAACTCAATTCTCACACCAGGAATACTTTCGCCGCGCATATGGTACAAGTACGCATCACCTCTTAATTTTGCGTCCCGTCACTAACTAATCTTGAACTACAACAGTGCTTAATCTCAAAAAAGGAGGTCACCTCCTTCGTTCTCACCGCATGCCCACCCCAACACCAGGTAGCGGCGTCATCACCTCCGTCGCACTCGATACCGAATGGATAGTCATCGGCCTAGCCAACTCCAAGATCCACGTCTTCAGCGCGATCACAGGCGTTCTCAGCCGAACCCTCACTGGGCACGAGTTGGGCGTATGGGCGGTCCATCTCGTCTGTCGCGGTGGATATTGGGGGCGAGGGGACATGGATGAAGATGATTCTCCAGATAACTCTGACAGAAGCCCCGATCCAGTCGTCCCTGCTGCTCTCAAGACCGCACTTGGTCTCGACAGACCCAGGCGAACGCGCCGGCCAACGAGCGTCCAGGGCGACCACCCAAAGTCAAGCGATGTATGCTGTACCAGCGATGGCTGGGGACAGCCCAACTCCATCATCGTCAGTGCTAGTTGCGACAAAACCTTACGCGTTTGGGATGTGAAATCTGGGTAGGTGATCGAGCGTGATTTCCTTCAGTTCTAGACTTACTGTCGCTTAGCCACTGTATTTACGTCCTTCGCGGGCATTCTGCTACAGTTAGGTGCGCCCGGGTACTGCACAATCGCCCGATCGCCGTGACAGGCTCTCGAGACTCTACTCTGAGGGTGTGGAACATTCAGAAGGGAACTATGCTCCGTGTCCTCTGTGGCCACACGAAGAGCGTACGATGTCTCGACATATGTGGCAACAAGGTTGTCAGCGGCAGCTATGACACTACATGCAGGGTCAGGGTTATTTCAAGAGTGGAGAGGAGCGTTTGATCTTGATTCTTTTTTGTAGATCTGGGACGTCGATACTGGTGAATGCCTGCAGGTGCTCAGAGGTCATAGAGATCAGATCTATTCCGTCGCAATCGACAGGGATCTCGTCGCATCAGGGGGGATGGATACTACCGTTAGGTTGTGGGACGCGAACACAGGGTAAGAACCCACACCACATTAAGCTGCATTTTATCCATTGATCGAATCGTCTTTTTATTTTATTTTTATTTATTTACAGAAACTGCATCGCACAACTAGCAGGTCACACAGCCCTCGTCTGCCAGCTGCAACTGTCTTCTACTGCAGGCCTGCTCGCAACGGGCGGCTCGGATGGACGCGTCATCATGTTCTCCCTCCGGTCGTTCTCCGCCCTACAACGCATCGCCGCGCATGATTCGTCGGTGACCTCGCTTCAGTTCGACGCCAACTTGCTGATCACGGGTGGAAACGACGGGCGCGTCCGCGTGTTTGAGACGCAGGGCGGAGGGTACGTGCGGGATCTGAGCGAGCGCTGCGAGAGCGTGTGGAAGTGTGCGTATAAGAAGGGGACGTGCGCTATCATGTGTAAGAGGAATGGGAAGACGGTGATCGAGATCTGGACATTCAAACCAAAGGAATGATGATTTTAGCAAAGTCATGTAGCGGTACGCGTGATGAGATCGTACTCGGGAAATTTCAATTTGGGAGCGTTGCGGACGACTACTGGTGTGCAAAAGATATTAAAAGAAAAAATATGGCCAACGTGGGGATCGAACCCAAGACCTTCGCGTTATTAGCACGACGCTCTAACCAACTGAGCTAGTCGGCCGGTGAAATAAGATCATGGCAAGACACTATGAGGACGTACGTAAGCAGCGGAAAAAGTAAATCTCGGATGTGAAACTATTCCTCTAGCACGATAAACCATTCATTCAGCCATCATAGACCAGATTGCTTCTGCAGTCCAGAAGTACCGCAGCTCCGTTCTAGTTCTTCTTCTTCGTTCTTGAGGCGAGCTGCGGCAGCTTCCAGCGCCCTCCTCCGCCTGTCTTCCATGGTATCGTCGCCTCGAGGACCTGTCCCTCCCAAGACATGGACGAGCGCCTCCGCTTCTTCGTTCGAGGACGGCTGATACGCGTCTCGCACATCAGAAAGATAATGCGTGCCATGTGCAGCAGCGGCCTCGAATTCGGCGACTTCACGATTAAGCTGCGAGTTCAGCTCCTTGAACTGTGAACATGATGATGTATATAATATATTAGCAAAGTAGAAAAGAAGGACGAGGATGTCGCTCACGTCATCGTTATGTTCACCCCATACGTTGTGCGCGAGTTCATGGCACAGCACGCGCCTCACTTCTAGATATGGGCGGAATCCGTCATAGGTATCAAGGCGGATTCGGAGCTTGATGGTGTCTCCGCTCCCGACATTAAGACCTAAAAGTCCGGGATTCTCGTGTGGCGCAAGCTCGGTAAGCAAGCCCACGGAAAAACGGTGCTTCTGCATGACGTGCAGAACTGCAGGGTCTTTAGAAAGCATAGTGAGACTCTCCATCGCCGTTTCAGATCGCGGCAGATGAGAGAGCGGCTCGATGCGGTGAAAGCGGTACTGGTGTGACGAGGAGGATGATGATGATGATGAACCTGTCGAACGAAGCTAATCATGATTAGCAGTCTAGATTCTAGAATAAGTAAGAGTTGGGACATACCTTTACCTGCGGCTTCAGTGCCCTCTCTCTGAGAATTCGCTCTTTCGACTGACGTGCCGAGTCAGCTGCGGTCAGTTGTTCGAGTTCTTCTGCTGTGGAACCGAGCATTTGCACTTTGATGCCGTCGCGAAGGCCAGCTTGAACGATGGTGGGTTCCGGCTCAGAGTCATTCTGTCGATGCTGTATTTTCTTTCCTCTATAGATGAGCTTCTGCAATGATGGGGGAACGGAAGTGAGGGCCTCGAGGCGGGAATGGAGAACTGAGAGGGGGGTGTCGCCTGGAAGGTGGAGGGTGTGTGATGTCGTGCGGAATGTGAAAGTTAGGCTGAGGTCGGACATGACTGTCGTACGTAGAGAATACGTGTAGATTACGTTGTTATATGTATTGAAGTTAAAAGGAAGCGAAATACTTTAATTACCTCACGTTATACATAAGGACTCCGATGCAGACAACGAAGAACCAGACGAGATACTACAACGATGAGCTGGGTCTCTGGAACACAAGCTGATATTCAAGCTCTGTTAAATGTCACCGCCGATTCACTGGCAGGGTATTGTGGCCTCACTGGCGACCAACAAGAAAATCCGCTGTCCCTCGAACGACAGGTTCATATCTCACCATTCTTCTCCCTGCCTTACTCATCTGTACTACCCTAGCTTGCTTTACTCCAAAGGAATCCATCCCACATCGTAATCAATTCGTGCGTTCCAACGTCAACACTGACAACTTCTTTAGCTGAACTTCTATAAGTGAATTTGCTGCAAAGTATCTCCCTGCCCTAGTAGACGCCTACAATGCACAAGATGCAGCTTTCAGCGTACCCATGAGAATGCTCAATACCATTGGTTACCTGTAAGCTCCTCTCTACTAACTTGCCTCGCTCCATTCACTAGTCTTCCAGTCCTTACTTTGCTCGGTTCCTATCGACCTCAGCCGGCTCGTCGATGTGTGCGACTCAAGCACATCGCATGCTCACTGCGTCTTCGGACTCAGTAGATCCTGCTTGCATCGTAGAGGAGTGTCAATTTCTCTCCACACTCCTTGCCCTACAAGGTATGAGTGCCGTCAGCGACGAAGATCGGCAGGCGCTTCTTCCAAAACTCCGTCAATGGAACAGGACGTACCAGAAGCAACAGATCACGCGTTGCCTCAGGCAACTCGAGGGTGATTCGTGAGTCGCTCGTTTCGTCGCCGAGCGAGGTAGTAACGTGGTCTATACACAGGGAGACAACTGCCATAGCGCGCGGCTTGAAACAACACGTTGAACGTTCTCTCAACGAATGCGGCTTTGAAGGTTGTGCAAATACCGGAACCTCAAAGCTCATGCAATGCGCGCGGTATGATTACTTTCTCATTCCTGTTGCAATAGCTCACCCTGGCGTCCCATGCGGCAGGTGCAAAACAGCTGTTTATGCAAGTATATGCGCGTCTCTTTTTTGCTTTTGTCTTACTTTGTTTAACCAACAGTGCAACCGCGATCATCAGAAGAAAGCATGGTCGCTGCATAAGACGACTTGTTTCTCTACGGCCTTTTGACGAACATCTCATGGAACTCGAATCATGGGATCTTTTTCGGAACTGTTCTTTGCTGCTGAAATATTTCTCTTTTGCACTGTAGCGTCTCCAGAACTGCATTCTTGGCAACACGCAATAAAAACATGATTTTGAACCTCTGTTTCGTCGACTAATTTATTCGTTTAGTCGCTGAGAACTGAAATCAGTGGTTCGTCAGATATATTGATGACTCCCCTCGGTGGAGCATCTCGTGGCAACCGGCAGGAAAATCCGCTAGAACTCGAATGACTACTTAATATTTTCTATTTCATGAGCAACTCCGTCTGGACTCTGCACTGTCTAGGATGCCTCTTATGTAATCTTGTTTGTCTCCCACTGAGGCAACTTCAAGTTGATCATGAAGTGGGCCCTACGTGGCACTGATAACGTGTCTTGAATGAAATCGTCGGTTCATCACGCCTTAGCCTGAACTATGATGGAATCCGGCTCGCAAGCTAACAGAGTCTGCCTCCGAGAGACTAGCAAATAATGCCAGCGTAACGGAGTGCACGTCCTCAGGTGATTGCATTCTCCATCGACCCACGAGCCCGAGGCCTGGGCCCTTCACGCAGTTACGGTGGTATCAGTGGAGTTCATCGCGGTGCTTACATCATATCACTTCAACACTGCAGGTTGGTAAATATTCAATATTCAGGAGTCAGCACCGTGCACAGAATCGCTCAGGACGAACCATACTTCGCAGTAAATACATGACTTACAGTGGGAGGGGTGGTGGCAGAGGGAGCAATCGTGGGGGTCGAGGGTTTGGCAGAGAGCGCCGGGAAAGCAGGTCAGTGCCACATTAAATTTTGGAACAATGTCACAAGTTCTAAGACTACTTATAATTCAGAGTTTTCCTTGAGAACCAAGCAGTTAACATCAATGCTCGACTCTCCGACGATTCGGCGCTTATCGCTCGTTTGCGGAGCTCTCAGCCAGGAGGTGACCCCGACAGTGTACCCTTACGCCCTGACTTTGGGACTGTTGGGGAGCATATCGAACTTCGCACCAATTTCTTTCACGTGCGCATTCCCAAGGGTCCACTCAATGAATATGTCATCTCCATTACCCCCGTGGTTTTAGTTCGTCGCATCAAGCATCGTATCTTTCAGCTTGCCGAGCAAACTACTGCATGGAATTTGGCTGGGATGAGTGGTCGTGTTGCTCACGACGGCAACACGAGGCTCATATCGGCTCGGGTTCTAACACAACCTCTTGCAATCAGAGTGCCTTATTATGACGATGGCCAAACAGGGCCTCCAGCGCAGGGTGGCAAAGAGTATACGCTCACAATCACATTTGTCAAGAAAATTAATACGCAGGACATCACGATGTAAGTAGGATATACAAGTTTGGGACACGTCACAACTCATGTCTTGTATGTAAGGTACTTGAATGGAGATGACCAGTATCGGAGTTACAACATCCTCCCTATTATTTCTGCGTTAAATCTCATTCTTGCCGCGCATTCATTGGGGAGCGGTATCCAAATCGGTCGAGCCCGCTACTTTCGCTCCGCTGCTACTTCATTGAATCTCGGCGGTGGGCTGGAGGCACGGAAGGGCTTTTCCACCTCTGTGCGCCCAGCTCATGGTCAGCTGATGGTCAATGTCAATGTCTGCACTACAGCGTTCTACACACCTGGAAACCTTGCGGTGCAAATGAAGACCTTCTACTACTCCAGTTTCGATGCACGAATGGAGTTTTTCTGCAGAGGCCTCAGGGTCACTGTTCTTGGCTGTCGGAAGATTGTCAAGGGTCTCGCACGCCAGAACGCACGCGAATACACGCTCCAGTGCGACGAATTTGGAGGACGAATTTCAGTGGAGCGGTACTTCTTTCTGAGTGAGTATCACGCCTTTCCCTTCAAATATTGGCGCTATATTGTTCGCAGAATATCACCTTCGTCTGAAGTACCCTGACTTGCCTCTTGTCGATGTCGGGATACAAAGGAATACCTACTTGCCAGCCGAAATCTGCGAAATCCTTCCTGATCAGCCTTTCCGTCGCAAGCTTACGGATGAGCAAACTGCGGTCATGATCACAGTTGCGTGCCAGTCACCCAATGTCAATTGCAACACTATCGTGAACAATGGCCTCAGGGGGCTTGGATTTTTAAACCAAGGACCCGTTCTCACTTCGTTTGACGTATCCATTGGGGCCAACATGAGGGTTGTTCCCGGTCGGATCCTCCCGAAGCCTGGACTCAAGTATGCCGACAATGTGTCGCCCGGTGTCGATGACTATGCTTCATGGAATCTGCGGGGCGTACGCTTTGCTGTGGGTGCGCGTCTGGAGAAGTGGGCTGTCCTGCTCATCGGCGATGATAATCGAGACGAATTTAATGGGCCTCAAGACCCCGCACTCAAGAATGTTATCAATGGGTTCATGACCATGTGCAGGACGAGCGGGATGCATGTAGGAGGAGAACAGCCTCCAGTTATATCTGCAAATCTCCCACCGGAATACGCGACCGATCCACTTAGAAAGAACGCTATCGCGACTATTCGCGAGGCCCTGATGAAGCTTGAGCCAAAGCCGTCATTGGTGCTCGTGATACTATCGAACGACGACAAGAACATTTATGAGGGGCTGAAGCATTTATGCGATGTCTACCTCGGCGTTGCCACCGTGTGCGTACGTGTGGCCAAGATTAGGAAGGAGAAGGGACAGCTGCATTATTTCGCAAATGTAGCCTTGAAGGTGAACATGAAAATGGGCGGCGTTAACCATAAACTCGATGAAAACACGGGTCGGTGGCTCTCAAGCGTGCCAACCATGGTAGTCGGAACAGACGTGATCCATCCTAGTCCTAGAAGCGCAATAGGGACACGTGAGTGCTACCTTCGCACTGTTCAGCTAGATACTCATTCCTTCGACAAAGCTTCGATTGCCGCGGTAGTGGCGAGTGTCGACAACCAATTCGCTCAGTACCCTGCCAGTCTCGAAATCCAGCCGTCAAGGATGGAGGTACGGACTCCAAGGTAGTCCCTACTTTGTCTGCCGTTAACAACGTACCTAGATGATTGCCAATCTCAAGGACATGATGGTTGCGAGGCTTCGACTTTTCCATCAACATGGGAAAACATTACCACAACGCGTTCTGGTTTACCGTAATAGCCTTCCCGAGGTGCATTTTCTCCCCTGCGAAGCTATACGCAAGCTGCTCATGCTAGATTCAGGGACAAATTCACATTGTACGAAGTGGGGAGATTCCAGAAATTCTGAAAGCCTTCCGTACCTTCGATCAGCCAAACAAGCCTTACCGGCCTAAGTTGACTATTGTCATTTGTAACAAGGGCCATCGCACCAGGTTCTATCCTACCCAGATGAACCACGCTACGAATGGCGGCAACTCGAAGCCTGGAACTGTGGTCGATCGTGGCGTCACGGCGGTGTATGACTTCGACTTCTTCCTCCAGGGTGATTGTTGTTTCAAGCAGTGTTTGTTCAACCGTCTGACTTACAAATGCTTTCTTTTGTAGCCCATGGCGCTTTGCAGGGTACCACGAAGCCGACTCGCTATTACGTTGTTCACGACGAAATCGGCTTCAGAGCAGATGAGCTTCAGGGCCTTACAAATACCCTGTGCTACATGTTCGCGCCTGCCACCAAGGCGGTGAGCCTCGTAGCTCCGGTATGTTATGCTGATATGGCGTGCCGACGTGGGCGGTGCTACTTGAGAAAATTGTTCCAGGGTGACCCGATAACTAGCGGTAGCGACAGCACCAATGAATTCGATGTTTGGCGGGAAGCACGGACACTCTGGTATGCTGTTGTCTCCAATCAATTGAAGGACACTATGTTTTACTTGTGATCATGTATAAGTCATTGTTAAAAGACATTTGCAAAAAATAATCTGCACAAAACACTAAACCATAACACATGAGGAATAAAAATAATTCGGGATTCGTCAGTAGAACCACCGTCGATGGATGATCTACAGCTACAATATGCATTAGTGAACAACGAAGAAGAGATGGATGTTCTCGATGATGATGAAGACACGAGAATGGTAGCAGCAACACTTGTCGCTGGAATCGAGCTTGCTCGACTCGATCGTATCGAGACTCGTAACCTTGGACGACACTACCTGTGTCGCCCCCAGCTACTTCCCAATCTACGTTTCAATACCCCATGGCAAACGTTATATGAGAGTCAGAATGATCGTGCATTTATTACGACAATGGACTTTGATGTACGAACCTTTGGATTCATCCTTATCTCTGGGTTTGTCAGTCAGTGGTATGAGCTACCTGTCGCGCGCCCCGATGACAGCTCACATGGCAATCCACGGCCGGGGTCAGTCAAGTCTTTGTCGCAAGTCCTAGGCAGGGGATGAGGGCCGGATCTATCATCTCATTCCCTGTTGGGCACAGA
>PVYJ01005070.1:0-16772 GCA_002995095.1 Rhizopogon sp. AM-2018a | reverse complement strand
AGCCTGCCTTGCCGTCTGGTCGTCAAGCCACTTTTGCACCGTCGCGCATCTTTCGACCACTTTTTGCTTCTCGCTGTCGCTGATGTGCGCGAATTTTTCGTCGCCGGAGGTCGCTTGGGAGGCGTACTCGTTGAGGGTGGCGCGGAGCTGTGCCATGGCTTTGGGCCTCTCTTCGGCTTCGCGGAAGCGCGCGACGATGGGGTCGCCCACCACCTTGAGGGCATCCAGCTTTTCGACGTAGGCCGATTTAGTCGCATCCTCGCCCTCTTCGGAGTACAGCCACTCCTCAGCCTCTTGCAGCATGCTCAAGAGCTTCTCTCTTTCTGCGGGCTGCACGTACGCTGTGTAGCGGTCATCAAGCTTGCCGCGCATATCGTAGACATATTCCTCGAGCGCGTTCTTACGGTCCTATAATGCAGTGATACCCATGAGTCAGCGCCTCGATGTGGATGCAATAGACAACCCACCTCGGTGTCCATAACATACTTATCAACAGCATGCATCTGCGCCTCCTGCTCCTTCAACTTCTCGACAACGGTCGGGTCGAGGGACGAAGTAGTGGTAGTGAATGGAATCTCATGCTTCTTCACCACTCTCTTCTTCTTCGGAGCTTCACCATCAACGTCCATCGGCGCTTCCTCACGCTCCTCCACCTCTTCCGTATACGCCGACTCAAACGACATGATCCCATGCAAGTTCAGCCGTGTCTTCAGCTTCACGCACGTGAGGTCACCACTTGGGTCAGGCGGAACAGCATTCGCCGTGAACCGCCCAATCCACGGGTTAATACCTCCAGGCAGGCTAGCAGGGTCCGCATACACCGAATCGATCTCAAACGGCTCTTTGCGGTAGAAGGTGAGGATCTTCGTCGAGGGGATACCGTTCCCGCGCGGGAAGACGACGAGCTCGGTGTCGTCGTCTGGGTCCGAGGCCGCGCGCTCCCAGCACACTTTGATGGGGTACTGAGCAATGTCGTGCACGTGGAACTCGCGCACGCGGAAGGTGGGAGACTGGAAGGCACAGGCGAAGGTGGCGCCGCGGGCGATGGCTTCCTCTTGGTTGAGGGTGGTGAAAAGAGGCTTGCCTCCGAGGGCGGCTTGGATGCGGTTGCGGACGGCAGGGATACGAGTAGTACCGCCGACGAGCTCGACAGAGTCGATGGCATCGATGGTAAGGCCAGACTCTAGGAGAGCCTGTTGGAGGGGTGCGGCGATACGGTCGAGGACGCCAGAGATAAGTTCTTCATACATCTCACGGGTGAGCTTGGATGAGGCGTCAATGTCGTTCATGAGGGATTCGACGTTCAAAGGGGCCTCGTTGTTAGCTGAAAGAACCTTTTTCAGTTTCTCACAACCAGCTGTGAGACGGAAAGTTGCTTTGGGGTTTGCAAGGACGTCAATGTGGTATTTGGAGTTAAACTGGGCAGCAAAATGCTGGAGAAGAGCGTAGTCGATATCACGACCACCCAAGTGGCGATCATATGCGGCTGCTTTGACGGCTAACTGACCCTTGGAGAATGCGACGACTGAAACGGACATAGAGGAATGGCCGACATCGACGAACATGACGTGACGGGGGTTTTCTGGGTCGGGGAGATCAGTCTTTGTGATACCCCAACTAAGAGCAACAGCAGTTGCATCGTTGATGAGACGAAGTGCGTTGAGACCAGCGATTTGTGCTGCATCTATCATTACTCTGCGTTGAATATCGGTGTACCATCCTGGAACGGCAATGACGAGATCGGTGACGGCGGTCTTGAGTTCGTTTGCGGTGATGTCGCGCAATTTGCCGAGATACATTGCGGCAAGCTGGGTAGCAGAAAAAGTGTGCTTTTCACCGCGATATGTTACCTGGGATGGTAAAGATCAGTAAGGGGGGACTGATTAAAATTTTATGAGCTGACCTCTGTGCCGACTGTTCCACCGACATCGACGAGAGTTGCATTAAGGAATTTCTTCTCGACTGCAACATCTGGATCTTGGAGTGTTCTCCCGATAAGACGTTTGAGAGATCCCAAGGTATTCTTGAAATTAGAGGTCTCCTGTGTTTTTGCAGATTCACCGATAGCGCGCTGTTTCGGGCCAAATGCAACAAGAGATCTACATGGATATGAGGAGGAGGAATGGAAATATGATTGAAAAAAAGGATAGAGCGTACGGAGTTGCACGATTTGAAACTTCATTTACAATGATATCGATGCCTCGATTTCTCGCAACGCCGATCTTTGTGGGTAGGATTAGTTTTTGATCTAAGCGGGGGATAGTGTAGCACGGACCTTGCTGTGAAGAGTACCAAAGTCAACACCCACGACAGCCATGGCGTTGTAAAAGTTATGCTAGTCTAAGAAAGATATTTGAAGATTAAGATAGCGGAGCAGACGTGTTTTGTGAGGGTTGCTGTGGTGGCTGAAGGGTATATCTCTTTTCGGGTAACTCGTGCATTCTACAAGGTTCGATGCTTTTCTTTATCTACGTAGTGGTAGTTGACTTTATCATGTATCACTCTGCTCGCTGTGGGTTTCGACGTCGAGACAAAGAGCGATCATAAAAAAAAGGCAGCTCAAATGGGTGAAGCTAGTGGTCACTGGACTAAAAAATTGGATAAATCTGACCGCGAGAGACTTACTTGTTCTTGATTACATCCTTCTCCCATCTCCTCCACGTTGGTAAGGCATGTTGTTCGTAGTTCATATAGATCAAAACTGATCGATCTGAAGGTGGACAATCGGACCGCCAAATGTCAGCAAGGCCCAACAAAAAACGCAAAGGCCGAAACAACGTCAACAATCGGGAACGCACAGTCACCACCTTCACAGAGGATCCAAACACTTCTTTTCTTGTTCCACTTCCGAGCGAGGAGCCAGCAGGTTCAAATCTCATGTCTTCGCCCTTCTCTCTGCCCTCTTCTACAACCAACAATCCCAACAACACCACCAACAACGTGTCCTTCCAAATACCCCCAAATTTCGGCATGTCCTATAACTACATGGCCGCAATGCACGGACCCAATACGCAGCATCAACAACAACACCAACCGTTCTTCCCAATGCTACCCCCAGGCAAAAACGATCTTGAAGTTCTTGAAAATTTAAAAACTATCATCAAGGAAGGCCAGCACGAGTTCTATCGTGCAATTCCTCAGCCCAACGCTCTCGCTAGTCTTTACTTGGGTCCAACAGCTCCGCAGTCTGCAGCTTATCACTCTCCATACGACTCTCCTCCTCAAGACTCCAACACAGACTCGAACAGGAGACCCACCGACCCAGTCCTCAAAGACGCTTGGAAATCTACCACCACTCTCCCCAACGTGCTTATTTTGGCTATACTTTTTCTCGAATCTTCAGTTGACTATGTTTTCTAGAATCAAGACTCTACTCCCCAGCCTGGAGTACCGAAACCTCCAAAAGTTGTTCCTTCTCCCGAACGCAACATCTCAAGGGGTCCAGATATTGTCGACGCCAGCGCTCGAGATGGTGCTCATGGACCTGGAACCGACCCTCGCGACAGTTCCAAGAATGAACTTCCTCGTGCTGTTGGTGACCGTCCCGGTGAGTATACCGCTCGTCCTCCCGTCGACTCTTCAGCCACAAAGTCTACTTTCGATCCCAAAGCCGATTCTAGACCCCCAAGGGACCCCTATCGTGAACCCCACTTGGACGACAGAAGACGATATGATCCAGGTCCTCGTCCTTTCGATACTCGCCCAAATGGTAATGACACTCGACTTCCTCCACCACCACCACCAAGGGATCCAGCATTTCTGGATAGAGAAAGAGACAGAGAACGTGAAAGAGAACGAGAACGAGAAAGAGAACGAGAATGGGGACGCGATCGTGACAGAGATCGTGACCTCCCCCGTCCTCAATATGGCGGTCGCTCCTACGGTCGCAGCCATGCACCAAGGCCACCCCCAGAACAACGCCATTATGAGCCCCGATATAATTTTGATGTGCCTCCGCCTCCACCTCCGCCTCCGCCTCGTCGTTATGATCCAAAAGACGATATGGATGTAGATAGGCGTCCGCCTCCTGTTCGCCCTGACGATCGCGGTCCACGTCCGTCTATCGATGATAGGCGTCCCCCTCCTGATGACCGTGAATCCCGCGCTATGCCTGTTGATGACCGCGATCGTCCTAATCGAGTCATCCTTGATGATCGTTCAACGAGACCAGTTGCTGGCTCAGTTCACAGTTCTGAAGATCGTACTGTTCGACCTCCGCTTTCACCCGATGACACTCGCCGCGCAGCTGATGACAGATCAGCTCGCCTTCCTCCTGCCGATGCACGTCCACCACCCCCTGCGGATGTTGAACGTCCTCGACCTCTTGAAGAGAGAATATCTCAACAACCAGTTCCTTCTCTCCAAGACCGTCTCAGCCAGCCTGGGCCTCCAAGAGCGGAAAACCGTGTCAACAACCACCAACCGAGTTTGGAGGAGCGCTTGTCAAATGCACCTGTTTCCGGCTCTGATCGACCTCCTCTTCCAGATGACCGTGCTGCTCGTACTAGCCCTGTAGAATCATCACGTGTACTGCCTTTGAGTGATCGTCCTACTGCTCCTGCTGACGTCCGTCCTCGTCCACCTGTCAACGATAACTTTGCACGCCCAGCAACTCCTCCTCGCCCAGGTAGTTATGTGCCACCTCGGGCGGCATCTGTCGCTCGAGATGACCTCCGTGGACCCAAAGAATCGCCACCAGTTATTCGTGATGCGCGCGATCTTCGTGCAAGGGATATCTCACTGGAGAGACCAGACGTAAGACCCCCCTACCGCTCGGACCTCGACAGAAGGTTCGGTGATGACAGGCGTCCTGATACTTTGGATACTCGTCGCTACAGCTCACCTCCATCGGATGTTCGAGGCCGGAGTTACTACCCTTCGCGGTCCCCACTGCGGGCGGATGCACCATTCGAGGCTGATTCTGACCGAAGGTACTCAACAGTTGATCAGCGGGACTCGTTCGATGGGCGGCGCGACTGGTACAGAGGTGCCGATGATGACAAGCCTCGTCTGCCTGTATTGAGACCCTATGACAGAGCGCCTGAAAGGGAACGGTATGACCGCGACGCACCACCACCACTACCGCCGTCCAGAGGAGGTCCAGGGTGGGATGCACGTGATCATGAGCGTAGAGCGTTCCCCAGTTCCCCAGGTCCTGGCCGTCCTTTTGATTCATCCCGTCCGTTGAGCTCGCGCCTGGGAGATGGTTACCCGCCGCCGTCCGCCGACGACCGTCCGTATCCACCTCGGGACTTCGATCGTCCGCGCTACACAGGTCCAGAGAATGATCCACCGTTTGTCCGTAGTGCTGTCCGTCCGCGCAGCCCGAGTCCGCCGAGAAGAGGCGGTGGCCCGAACAGCTCTCTTGACGATATCCGACCACCTCTGAAGCGGGCTCGCGAGGATCCGCCATACAGCGCTGGTGGTGGTGTCGGCGGCGGTGGTAGTGGTGGTGGGGGCGGGTACTACTCTCCACCACGCAGATCGTCGATGGCTGATTACCCACCGCGCTCTGCGGGGACGCCACCACCTGCGAGCGGGACGAGCAGCAGCTTTTACGAGTCACGCGGTGGGCCTCCGCCGTTTAGTGGTGGTGGTTCTGGTGGGGCAGAGAGGGAGTATCTTCCGCCGAGGGAAAGGACTGGGGATGGTCCACCGTATGGGGGTGCGTATGATAGGGATGTGAGGCCGCTGAGGTCGCCACCGCCGAGGATTTATGGACGGCCAGCGTATGCTAGGGATGATAGGAGGTATATGCCTCCCCCTCCGAGAACGAGCTGAAGGTGAGCGGGCTGTGCTACAGGTGAGAACGGGTGCTTATGGGTTGTGGTTGTGATGTAGGATGTGGAAGGATGAAGATTTAGACATGAGAATGGTTTTTTCTTGGTTTTGTTTTTTCTGTTATCCATAAATCATCGCTGTTCCTGTATGGCGTTGGTACCGTATGCACATACATGCTTCCAGATTACGTTTTCGCTGTTGACAGTGCTTCCCAATCGTGCTATGTAATCATGAATATTCGTGGTTATGCGTCATGACCCGGTGACTTATTACTTGCCGGTGCCGATCCCTTGATCGACCGCAACATTGAGTCACATACGATCGAACCCATCCAATACATCTAGACGATCTTGTATCTATATCTGTTGTACCACATACTCTCTGTATCCCTAGTATGCCTAGAGGAAACAACAACAGAGGTCGCGGACGAGGCTCTCCTAATCCGCGTGGAAACTCTCAAGATCGAGGAGGACGTGGTCGAGGACGTGGACGTGCCCGGGGACGAGGTCGAGGACGTGGGCAACACCCCAACGATGGCCCAGAAAGAGGAAGCTATCCTCACAGAGAAATAGACTACGTGGTTCAAGTCTGGAAAGAACCACAACCACCGAGCTGTGCGTTTTTGGGACAAGAGCCATCTCAAATCTCACCTTGACCTTTCATGCAGACTTTTCGAGAGGCGGTGGTCGAGGAGGGCCATCGAGATCGGGATTAGGATCAGGGACGCCTCAAAGGGGAGGCGGCACCCCGCGTCGTGGTAGTGGTAATGGCATGGGGATGGGCAGGGGACGTGGGCGCGGGCGCGGAGGAGGATTCGATAGTCCTGCTCAGGCTCAGGCTGGCACTGGCAGTGCACGATCAGGCTTCGGTGCCAGTCGGGGCAGAAACCCACGCTTCCTCATACCTATCAACTTCGTGCCATCTGTGCATACGAGGACACTATTTGCAGACTTGGAGGTGGAGGAGATTTTACAGCCTGTAGTTGAGAGCGCTGGTCTGTGTCTCTCTTTTTTTTTTCTTCTTTCTGTTTTCTGTTTTGGTGTTGATGATTCTAACCAATGTCCTGGACGTTAGGCGTGACGGAAGAAAGCCATGTTCCCACTGCCGATCGGGTTACTCGCGTGTTCAGTGGATTGGATATCCCGCCTCCTCCTTCGTCGGCATCCTCAGCCGACGGTCGTTCTGAGGAGGAATTGGTGGAGATCGACTTTGCTGATATGGGCAAACTACGTGGTCAGCTTGATGCAGCTCAAACTTTGACCGATGCTCGAGATCCACTGGTCGCTTCTACTCCCCTTGAAGAGGTATTCACCGGGACGTATAATGGCCGCAAACATCACGACGGGACTCCCTCACCCCAGCATGCAGATGTAACTCCCGACAAAGGTGACCTCGTTTCGACCCATACAGTCAATGAGACGACCGTAACTTTAGTACACGAACACAACCTTACTACGTTGGAGAACTTAACGGCCACCCTCGTTATCACTGAAGTCGACGAAATCGCCGTCGATAAACCAGAGACAATCCCAGTCTCACCGTCTCCCAAAGCACCAATCTCAGAGGAAACCATTGCTTCACCTGCAGGTCCTACAGAAGAAGACGCGCCCGCTTTCTTTATAGATACAGAACCTACCAGACCATCTGCGCATCGCTCCGCTAACGATGCCGTGCTTTTCGATCGTACCTGGAGTGACGTTCCTCTTGGGGAAGATGACGAAGTTATCGTCTATGTCGCGCCACACCCACGATCAGGGCGGGCTTCGATCATTCCTGATATTCCCCGAGTACATTTACCTTCTAGGTCTCTGCTGACAGGAACCTCCCATCCCGCGCAAAACGAAACCCTCCATGCACACGAAGATGCACACGATGATACCAAGATTATCCCCTCTCAGTCGAACGAACCTCCTCAGTTCTCGTCCGTTTCCTTCGCTTTCACGTCTCCCGCGAAGAAACAGCCTCGTCAGAGACCGGTCTTCACCCCGGGCGATCGCTCAAAAGCAAATGTTCAAGCAAGGAAACGGGAGGCTCGAGCAGCACGTAAACGTGCTCAACGTCAGGCGACATTTAGGTCGTTTGGCGCGATGCTTTCAGAAGCGCAATTGAGAGACGCTGATGAACGCGAGCGCAGGGACGTCCGATGGGAGACTCGGCGCCAGGATGACTCTGATATTGATTGGGGTGATGGCGATAAGGTTCCAGACGACGATGGCATCGATGATGTTTCTAATGGCCTGGGAGGAATGGACTTGGACCCGGACCTTGAGCCTAATTTGGAGGCTATGAAAGGCTTCGTTAAGAGTATGAGTGCGGAGGGATTGAGGCACGTTACGATGGATGACATCGAGGACCAAGAACGGATGAGGATCGAAGACGAGGAAGAAGAAGATGATGATGATGATGATGACAATGATTCGCACGCCACCTCTAACGACACGAGCGACGACGAAGATGAGGAAGAAAAGGCGGTGTTTGAAGTAGAGGAAGAAATTCTCATCGCCGAATCGCAGGGTGAACGCGCTGGCGGACCGTCTCCCGCACAATCTAGTGACGAGGAGGAAGATTCATCCGATGATGAGCTTAGCCCCAAAGGGAACTTCGAGGCTAGACTACGTCGAGTGCGCGAGAAATCGCGCGCGGCACAGCCAGCGACAGAGACTCCTGGGGACGAGGGGATGATTGATCGGTGCAGAGCCGATTCTGACGATGATTACATTGCCCACTTAGATGCATGTCGTTTTCATTCCCTGTACACCATGAGGGCTGATTTTTTTTTTGCGTGTAGAGCTTGCTTGAGATGCATAGCGGTATAGCGGGTGGTAAAGACAGCAAACAACACAAACAACTGTTCCGTGCAATACACAATGGTCAATTTGACGACTACGAAGACTACGTGGAGTTTAATGGTTCCTTCAGCTAT
The DNA here is from genome assembly GCA_002995095.1 of Rhizopogon sp. AM-2018a. NCBI lineage: Eukaryota > Fungi > Basidiomycota > Agaricomycetes > Boletales > Rhizopogonaceae > Rhizopogon > Rhizopogon sp. AM-2018a. The sequence goes on along the minus strand of PVYJ01005070.1, from coordinate 8,068 downwards.
GGAGACATGGAGCCAGCGAGTGGGTACTCTTGTTATTTTCGCGTCGTACAATATTCAACCCAGATTTCAGAGCGCAAGAAGGACAAGATCAAGGGACTTCCCGCTGACCTTGCAGCCGCATGGGAGAAAGATCGAGCCAAGAAAGCTGAACGCAAACGAGCTCGTGAAGAGGCTCGTCTTCTTACCGCTGTCGATCCCCTTACTCCAAAGAAACAGGGGAAAAAAGCGCGCAAGGCGATGCGGGCAGCTGCAAATCTGGATCCGAGCGTGCTAGCCCAAATGCCAAATGCAATCATAGATATGGTTTCCTTGGAAAAGCAGATTCGTCGCTTCATCGATGATATTGGCGGAAGGAACACCATGACCTTTCCTCCGATGGACAAGGCGTCGAGGAAACTAGTGCATGAGCTTGCTAACGCGTTTAATCTCAACAGCAAGAGCAAAGGCAATGGGAATGGGAGATATACCACACTCGCCAAGACAACGAGGACGAGTACCGTCAAGGAGCAGAAAGTAACGAAGATCATGAAGAGATACGATAGCGGATTCAATCGCCCCCACGATCCGAGTGGCCAAGGGAAATCGTGGACTAGAGTCCCCAAACATAAAGATGGAGATGAGGTCGGAAAGGCATGCAATTTCTCTCCGTCGAAAGATCAGCAGTCTCACGTTCTCATTTTCAGGCTGCACCAAAGATTGGAGAAACGAATATAGGATTCAAGATGCTTGCTTCTATGGGATGGGCACAGGGAAATAGGATTGGGGGAGATGCTTCCACTGGCATCGATGCCCCTTTGACGGCCATCATTAAGAACACGAAACTGGGTCTAGGCGCTACTCGATAGTTATCCCACGGGTATAATGCATGCCTATTGACAACATTAAATCGAGATCCGAGGAATATTCCTGGCGCTCAGCGTGAAAGAGATTCGGTTCTATACGACAAGAATTGTTGGACTGCTCCGTCACGACATTGGATATTAAAGCTCAACTTGTAATGCCTGACCCAAGAATTTCAACCACAGTACTGATAGGCGAGTCTCACTTGTCAAGCAGAACAAATCACACTAGCACATTCAAATCAAGCACTAAACTTAAACCTTCTATGAACTCATCAAAGGTTGCCGCCCCACAGGAGCATCAGCAAAACACTTTTTCGGCGGCTTCTGTAGGCTCTATGGAGAGCTGTGGAGAGCTGTGAAAGGACCAAGCTGTACAGAACTGTACAGCCTTTTTGTTTTGCTGATGGACCTCCAAGTACACTGGCCATCCAACCGCGAGAAAGAAGAATGAAATTATCTGCAAGACCTAAGTTTTCGGTGCTTGGTTGTGATTCGGTTCCAGCCTAGCCACAAGTTAAGCACGCCGTTGACAGTTCGATGGCTGATTATTTGGTCTAATCATTTTCTTTGTTTTTGTGGCTATGGCCATCGAGATGATACGGTCTCATTGCTATTTCACAGTCTGCTTGGCGCCGCAGTACTCGACATGTAACAAACTCGAAGAGTGCACTTGAAGGCAAGGCTCGAGCCGCTCACGATTATCGAAATGATAGATTAGGAACGGCTGAATCATTGCATACACACAAATGATATTGCAAGTACTAGCTATTCCTGTTGTCAGAACAATTAGTGTCTGACTGGCTATTGGTTATCATTGTTTCATCCACAGCAGATATGGCATACCTATAAATTGGGAGAAGGATTCAAGTCTAAGCATTCCCATTTCCGTAGTCACTTCATCCCGAATCTCATCAGTATGTTGACTTCATTGGCTCGCGCTACAACTGTTGCTCTCACATCCTCTGCGCTCGTCACTGCTATTATGATACCCACAGGGACAGTCACTGCCAATGCTGAGACGTCAGCTCCCCATCGCAAGGGGCCTGTTGCTCTAGTACCAAAGAACAACAATTACGACGTCTTCGAAGAGATCCAAAATGAAGTACCTCCCACAACACCAACCGCAGAAGGTGATTCCATAATACGCTGATTCGCAAGCTTTTACTAACATATACTCTATCACCCCAGCTAGCGATGTTGCTCTTTGGCGCCCGTCTGAGATACAGACGTTTCATCCTTGCTTTGTACAATGGGACGACAGTCTCAGGTGCAGTTGGGCTGGACACCTACTTGATGGAGAGGGACTTGATTGAAGTTTTGATCAACAACGTACATGACAGAAACATCCTGTGTAGTCAAAAAACTTGGAGGCAGTCGACGGTTATCATTTACCTTGGCAGAAAGTGTAGCATCGCGCTACAATATGTAATCATTGAAATCCTTGATAAATACTTTCCGGCTATTCTGCGAGTGGTCACAGGACGTGAGTGCGTTCCAAACACGATGAACCTAAGACGATATATATCTGTACCGATTATCTTGGAGGAAAGAACAACATGGTCCTTCCCCCGGTGGACAAGGCGTCGAAGAAACAATTTCACGAGCTTGCTAACGCGTTTAATCTCAAGAGCCATAGCAAAGAAATGGGAGATAGACCACACCCGCCAAAGACAACGTGGACGAGTATCGTTCAGTGAGCGCAAAGTTAAGAAGAACATAAAGAGGTACGATGGTGGATTCAATCGTCCTCATTATCCGAGTGGTCAAGGGAAATCGCGGGCTGTAGTGCCTAAACATAAAGATGGAGTTGAAGTCGGAAAGATGCGTGATTTCTCTCTGTTGAAAGAACAGTGGTCTCACGTTGATTTCACGTTCCCGTTCCCAGGCTGCATCAAAGGTCGGAGAAATGAATATCAGGTTCAGGATGCTTACTTCTATAAGATAGGCAGAGGGAGATAGCGATGCTTCCACTGCATTGATCGGCCATCATTAAGAACGCGAAGCTGAGTCTTGGCACGACAAGATAGTTATCTGCCAGCCTTAATATCTTCAATGACCGTAAGTGCCCGAGCCCTTATGCATCATGGATCAGCGTGACAACACTTTGGTTCTGTTAAACATTAATGAAATACAGTAAGAATTACTGAATTATTCCATCAAGAATTTTCGCAGCAAATGTCCTGACGTGGCAATGTCATGCGCGCCTCAAATTGTCAAATTGAACAGCTTCGTCTGGCTCGTGTTGACGATCCAACCGTGATAGGTGTACAATAAAGTATCTGGTTTTCGGTCGTGATTCTGTTGCGAGCCACCCTCTGGAGCTAAGCACGCTTTTGACAGTTCGATGACCTGATCCCATGTGACTTACTGGAGCTCATGCTACATGCATGGTTCCGTTGCTGTTTATCAGCCTCTGCATCGTTTCGCGCAGCAGCACATAACGGATATCGCAAAGGAGGTCCGGTCCGCGCAAGGCTGAGCCACGCACAAATCACCGATGTTATTGGCCCAGGACTCATCTCCTTGCATACATTCAGCTTGATATTTGATATAGCAGGCACTGATGCATGGACTTATCCTTGTTGTGAGTACAAATCATTACGTGCCCCGCATTGGATTTACCACTGCATGATCATGAGACTTCTGATCTAGGGATTACACACACTTCGAAGAGATCTATTTTGACCTACCTCTGGAAATACCGACTGGAGAAGGTGAATATGCCCAATGATTTGTAGGCCTTTACTGACGCCTGCTCTGTCGTACCAGATGGACATGTCGCATTTCAGCGCTCGCTTCAGGAGGAAGGTCGGCCTGCTTGCAGTGGAGCAATACAATGAGACAGGCTCAGACACAGTTCGGCTGGATGCCGCTTGGCGATGAGCGGGACGGCGGATGACAGGGTTGGGATTGACAAACGACTGAACTTGAATGTGACTGGGAGCGCAACGAAAAGACATTCCACAGTGACATATCAACGCAGCAGAAATAAGTCGTCTCTGTTAATGATCTCAGTAGATGCACAGCAAATAAAAACACAAGATGCATCTACTTGAGGGGTTCGCGATGCGTCTCGCCTTGTCACTGACTCGTTCTAGCCGCTGAGCGACAAATGAGGACCACACAGAGATGATTGGACCCCAACGATGGAAAACACCTAAGTAAAACATACTTCTTTGTCCCGTACTGTAGGATCTTTGGTAGCACGAGGGGATCGATGAGAGGGGATGTTTCGCCTTAGGCGTTGCTGGAATCCGGTTGTGTCGTTGGTGTAGGTTGAGCGGTGAAAGTGAGGAAAGCGACCAAAAAGGCATGCAAATGTGATCCCAAAGATGCACGAACACCCCGGACCCGACGGCATGCAGAAGAATAACGTTGTGGAGGACTCAGGACTGGGAGGACAAAAGTTTACGACGCACATGCATGAACATCTTGCGCTAGGAGTACAAAGACTTGGATAGAGTTGAACTATAACGGTACCTCGAATTCAAGCCTTGAGCGCAATCCTCGACATATACTTGTAGCTTCAATCCGCGCATTGTTCGTGTTGGGTTTTATCTTGTGATGCAGCGGTCGTTGAAATCGTTGAAATCGGAGAAAGTTAAAAAATATTAAGTAAGCTACTAGTGTGGTAGCCGGAGTACTTAAGTAGTACCGTGACTTACATCATTGACAAGTTGTAGTTTGTGTCACTCGACCAGGCTTTGGGAGCACAGGGAGTGGAATGATGGCTCTGGCCATGTTGGATTCATGTGCAAGATAGAATGTTGTCGATCTCAGAAGCTAATAAGGGATCCGTGATCACGGTTGTGTTCCAGCACGAATAGCATCAGGATTATTATAGCGTTTAACTTAACAAGTGGTGCTGGAGACCACGATCTGGGTTTTCGGTCTTGATTCTTTCGATCCAATCTTGACTGAAAAATATGTACGCGGAGAGGGCACATTTAGCACCACCCATGACCTTGGTATATTTAGCCTTAGGGGTCTTACCCTCTGCAACCTCCATGTGCAATATTCTCGTGGGTCTATTTGAGAAGACCAACTTAGAAAATTGGCACAAGCCTCGAGGACGGTCTCTAGTAATCTACTATGACTTACTAATAGCCGAAGCGATCTGGGGAGACGAACGAGGACAAGCCTGATCCACTCTGTCCAAGAGCGGAGTTACGCCGCTCAAATCCTGCAATCGATGAAGGTAAGCCTACGATGTTCTTGACTAGGCATGCAGCCAATAAATGAAAACATCTCAAGATTAGGAACTAGCTGCGAGTTTGAGACAGGTTTCATCTAATGCCTGCAAGCTGTTGGCAAGTTGCAACCTTAAAAAGTAGCCCGAAATTGCCTTTCAACACTGCAAAGATAACAACTTAGCATGAGCTGAACGTGAAAACTACTGCTGATGCAGATTAGAGTACATTATAGACACAATCACGTCGTATCATAAAACAAGTGTGATGACTTCCTAGACCCAGAACACTCACTGCCACTGCCCGTTTCCGAGGGTATGATCGTGGGTGCGCAGCCCAATAGCGAAGCATCATCCACCCAGTCATAGATGCGTTCGTCAGCGATATCTCCTTCCATGCCTAAGCCTAGCTCAGAGTCGACAGCGATAGATGATTCGTTCTGTACGACCTTGGAGTTGGAAGGTCTCGCGGGACATACGTCGAAGTCATCGGGGGGTTCCAAGTTATCAATGTCCACCTCCGTCAACTCGTAATCATTCTTGAACTGTTGGCGGAACCTCTCTTTGTCAAGAACTAGTCGGCCAACCTGATAAACACAATGAGCAACGGAGTACTAGTCAGAGATTTTTGTACTCAACAGCAAACCAAAAGGATAAAACCATCACACTAAAGCGGATTCGAAGTGAGCAACGAATCTGCGGTAAACGCAAGACTTACGGGGAAAGAAGGTTCCTCGTTGGCAGTTGGTCTTCTGCGTGTGTGAGTATCACGGCGATAAAGTTTCCTGATCGATGTTGACATACGTACTACAAAGGAAAATTGTACGCCTACCTGTCACCAGAATGACAGCACGAATACTGTTGCGGACCATAATTTTAAGATATGGGCGTAAATTTTCGGGCCACTTGATTCTGAAGTATCGCCAAAGTATCCCACCAAGGAGGCAGAGGTTGGTTGCAATGACTGAGGCTCTGGTTCTCGATTTGTGATCAGACATATACAACACATGTAGTTTTCTGACCCAGCATAAATCTGACCGACATTGGACTCGAGCACACACGTAGGAGAAGGACTGAGGTCAGACATAAGCATGCGAGTAGTGATAGCCATGCCGGCACACTGTGCGCCAGCAAAGGTGTAAAGGAGGCCAAGAACAAATCTATTGTTGCTGTACATTTTGCATGCTGCAAGGTGAAGGTTCTCAGAAAGAATAAATACGTCACACTAAGAGTAAGAACAACACGTACCCAGCAGGATGAGCAGTAGCTCTACTGACATTAACAGAAATTGAATTGTTAAACTGTGAAATGAGTACCACACTCTGCAAGCCAGCGGATGGGCGGGAATCCCTGATGCCATCCTGTTTGCAAACCAGACGTTGAAACTAGCGATAGGAGTGAGCACCTGACTTCTGTAGTTGCCAAATCGCTTACATCTGTCCAGTTAAGCCCGCATATCTTGCCATCACAAAGATCTTGGCTTCAGCACTCTTCCAAAATTGCCTGTTAGAAGAAGATATTGGTCGGTTGCGTTCATCAATGTCAGACGCACACTCACGGCCAGATCACCTGCACTTCAAATTGGATATTCCAGGCATATTCCAGGATCATCAAGCCAGTTAGGCTAGCTAATGATTATAGTCTATTGGAGCCTGGAATACCATGAAATAATCAGTGGTACTCACTGCTGGCAATGAGTCTGTTGCGATCTACAGCCCCATGTTCAGTGAAAAGGGACATCAGGAGTAGAAAGTAAACGATCGGCAAATGTCGGATTAGGGTGAGGAAAGCAACAGACAAAAGTCCAGGATTTCCCTGCGGTGCGATGTTGGATAATTTCCCCTAAAGTGACGAAGGAAGACAGTCGTTCCTTCTTGGACGTTCAGAAGGAAACTAACCGTTCACGCACTGTGATACGTATGGCTGGCTCTTCGCATTCCAGCCTAATGGATTAAGTAGTAATCCGGGAGTAATAAATTCTCTTGGGGATCCTGAGCGTGAGCCTACAACTAACTTCATATGTGTCTTGGTGGCGTTCCAAGAGAAAAATGCCAATTCAATTCCGTGGGAAACCGCTGCATGGCTCCTGTTGACGCGAACCAGGTTGATCCATCCGCCATTTATTCGATTTTGGGACACATCTCTCCCATCTGCAATCATCTGTACCACGATTTATCATGATCACCTCAGAGTGATTGGTGTCTCTCCCCAATAGAGGAGAAACTTTCTGCTCCAGACGAGTCTATTTTATAAGCCGGGCTTGGAGCCACCTACAAACCCCAGACGTCGTGCAAAGATGCTGCGAGAAGGAATGTTAAAAAGCACCTTCCTTGCCCTCCAACCAACATTAGTGCAGCTCGCTTTTTGGTTGAGGGTGCTAACCAGAATTCGTAGTTGAAGCAGTGAAAGAGGTATGGAACATATACATATCTGGCTGCAAATATTCATTGCATGGTAGAAAAGCATGAAGACAAGCTGGATTGTGGTCTCGCGGCAGTGTCCCCAGAACCATGCTCCTAACCAAGACACTCAAAGTGAAACAGGCAGCCTATGAGACAGCACGCCAGCGTCGTCTGAGGCGATAACCCCAAGCAACGTAATGTGCTTGTTCATTGAGGGTCCTGTGAAAGGCGATGACTTAGATCGTCATGGCATCATCGACACCACCCTATTTCGTTCGGCGTCTATTGGGGGAAACACCTTTGGAAGATTCAACGGCTACATAGTGGGTGACTAGCGCTGACTGCTTCAAGCCAGTGACAATGACTGTGAGCTGCGTTCAGTTCCAACAGATTTGGAACACTTGCACTCAGTTGCAAGTCCAAGTGACAGAGGAGAGTCGGCCATCCATGAGGTCGTAAATATCCTACACAGGGTCAGAAGGTCGCCGCGCATACGGCATGGAGGATGAACACGACCCTACGCCTTGTCTCCTACCCTGCACTCTTGGGTCGGATTGATCCCTTGATGGTAGTGGCCACGGGTGCAAATTCATCCGCCAAGCCGCGACACGATTCCCGCGATCACAATTATGTTC
>PVYJ01005061.1:8003-22535 GCA_002995095.1 Rhizopogon sp. AM-2018a | reverse complement strand
GCCAAGGAGGGTGAGCGCAGGGCGAAGGTTGAAGCACGGAGAAAAGGGCGTCAACGGATAGCCAATTAGTATTAGAGAACCGTTGTCTTTTCGTTGTTATGTTGGGGGATTTTCATCATATCCTTGCGTACTCCGTGATTGGCACTTCATTTTAATTCACATTTCATATTAATTAATTGATCACGGTCAAATCACAAGTGGTCACAAGTCCAGTACCAGCTGAATCTATGGGTATAAGCCTTATTAGAAGGAACGACCATCTTCCTTCCGAGTCCATAAAGGTCTGGCTGAGGGAGACTAGGGTATAAGTACTCATCAAGTGTGTGGTATTCAGAGGTTGTGCTATCATCATAGTCTCACCGACATACCGATGCACCAGAGGCTCATGGGAGTATGTTGATGTGCAGACCGTCGATAAATCAAGGGGGTGTATAGACTCAAACAGACGTACTATAAACAGCGTTGAATGAGTACAATGATGTATAAGCAATATGTAGTAGAACTACTAGGGGTAGGTATGACTATGAAGTTGACTGTGTGAGCGATTCTTCACGTCTTAAGTTATCATAAGCAATCCGCGCAGCTTTATCCTGGGCAGCACGTTTGGTGTTTGCTGAGGCGCTGCCATAGTTCATATCGTCAACTGCAGGCGGTTATTAGTATGTGTCTCTTTGACTCGTCTATAAGTCAAACACACTGTAAAACGAGGCCTCCCATGTAAGAGAGTTGGGAGAGTTTGACTCCTTGACTTCCCATCGGGTATGATCCAAGACATTGGCGCCATACATATTTTGTAACACATTGTTGAGGGAAGTGCGAGGGTCTGGAGTTCAATAGGCTAAAACATTCATGGAGAATATATCAATGGAGGACGTACGGTCAGTGCTCATTGTTGCTGGAATTTGGGTAAAAGTGGTTCCAAAGTAGGTGTGAGGATATCAGTGGGATAGTTTGATAGAGAGCTCAACCATACTGTTTCTCTCCTTTATATATGCAAAAATTCAAGCTGGCGGTGAAGCGATAACTGACCGTCAGACTGTTTTGGACACTTGGCAAACACATCGCGGCAAAGAACAGATGAAGGGAGGTGGGGGTGGAAGAAATGAAGTGTAAAAGCACTTCAAACAACAATCTTTAGTTGACAATGTGACGGATCGGGAAGAACCCCTGTCATAATGAGCAGAAACCTATCAACGCTAGGTTGTTCCCAGATTTCGTACAGGCGCTAGAAGGCAGGCCAACCTGCCAAGCTGTATAGATAGAATAACCACACGCACGAGACTTTGCCTATTCAGGGGTTTTGGAAGGCCTGGGCCGGGTGCTCGCAAATTATTAAATGCCGATTGGCAACCGCAGGTGGATTGGACTAATGGCAGGTATGATAAGACGCATGATGCATCCACCTCCTTGATATCATTTTTCATTTGGGAACGTGAAAATTTCACCGTGGAAGAGAATGACCAAGGGATATCCGGCAGAAAGCAGTGGTAGCCTAGTAAGTAGTCGAGGCACCTTGGGTGATTTCCCTAGGCGTGATTTACGCGGTTCGCGTCTGCAAAGTGGCACGGCTACAGTGACAATGTAAACTGTGTTAATTTCAAAGTTTGGGTGGCATATGTTAAAACGAGTTTGTGGGCGTGTGTGGGTGTGCAATGTGCATGGACTCTGAATTTTGCTTCTGTTGATGTTTATGTAAGCGATCGTAGGATTACGTACTCATTGTACAAATTAAGACACTGTAGTTCAACGCGTTCAACTTCGCCTCAACCCTGGACTCCTGAATTCTTTCCTCAGCACTCAGGCCTCAGGTCTCAGCTATGGAACAGCACTGAATCAGGAAAAGTTTGGGAGTACACATTCTAATCTAGAAAGATGATAATAGGTCGGACGGTGTGACCCACAACGTCATAAAAGACCTTAATGCAAACATTGAGATTAGAAAAGATGACCCCACTGCCTTCGAAGCTGGCTAAGGGCGCCCTCTGCAGCGATCTCCTTCGCAGTCCCCTTGTCGCTACCGCACCCTCGCCCATACTCGATACCATCAACTACAACACAACATGAGAGAAAAATCCACCCAAGAATACTGGACACATACCATAAGCAATGAAAGTCCAAGTAGGGAAATGATCAGTGCCGGTTCTAAAACTTTCCCATCGCAAGTGATTAGCAGCACTGGCGCCGTATCGTCTTTGCAAGAGGTTGTTCAACCCCATTCTAGAATCTGCCATTGCAAATAAAAAACGGTCAGTCGGACAATACAGTTGCTATAGAGGACCACATACGTTCGGAGGGAGACATTTGCAATAGTTCAAGGGACAAAGGAAGTTAGTAAAGAGCGATGGAATGTATTGTCAAACTCCTCGACTTTTATACCAGAACGCTAGCAGGATGACAGATATTTGAAGGAGTAGCATCCGGTAAGCATCTGCCAGTGACCGAGCTTGAGTGACTCGCAAAGGACCTGTAGAGACAAGGTGAAATTATTTTGATGGCAAGTGCATCTTCCCTTCCTGTATCATGGCTTAATCTGCTTCTTTAACATGACAAGGCAAGAATGCATGCGGATAAAAATAGCATATTACATGGCTGAATTGCTGTAGGTGGTGCTGACTCTTCCAACTTGAACACGGTAATTTTTTACGTCCGGAACGGCATCTTTGAATTCTACACAGGAAGAGCTTGAAAGGAGACAGTTCTGGTTTCATTCAGCTTCATTCATATAGCAACAGCCCCCCTGGTTATCCGTTGCATTGTAACGACCCGGTTATTTGATTCCCGATAGCGAAACCGTTGGCAGTCATCCAAAATTTATGACGCTACTGGAACTTGCTTTCCGCAGTACGACACTGTTCCTGTGGTGAGTGAAGGCACTTGCGCCTTAAAGAGATTACGGGGCAGTGATTGGCAAGGAGGGTGGAGGGTGAAAGGTGAAATATGGAGACACCAATAGAAATCGCCGCCTTCAACTCGAAAGTACGTTGGTTCAAACAGGAGTTATTTGAGGCTGTTACAAGTTGTTTGTAAACAATAACGCCACACAAAGTTTAAGGTAGTGCGCCACCCACACAACTACGTCCATGTCAAGTCCATGTAAGTACGGGAATTTTGCAGAACGTCCAAAATTTTAAAAAAACCGCGCAATTGTTATAACTTCGTTAGCAGCCATGAAAATTGACCATTAAGTCGCCTGGTGTGTTTACTCCCAGTGATCCCACTTCATACAAGCAGAACATAATCGAATGAGAATAATCTCGCTAATAGGCGAACCTAAAATCTAGCCTCTCGTTTCCTTGATCTTCTGTTCTCTCCAAGTAAGTTTCTCGTTCCTATTGAAGGGGTTAGGTTGATCATTTTTATAAGAGTTCGCACAAACCGTGACGGTCATCCTATTCCAGCGTTGATCTCTGTGGCGGTTTATACCACGATAGAAAAAGAATGTCAAAATATATATCACGATGTTTGCGCTGCAGATGATAATTAAAATGAGGTTGCCCCGCTTGTCTGAAAACGTTGTCAGAAGTCAAGCTGCGTAGAGTGTTTGGGGAGCTTACATAGAGGCTAGTTGTATGCGGTAAATCGATTGATGAGCATTTTATTGATTTTAACTGGACGAGGTCAAAATCACTCACGGCATCATCTGCACGATATATATTCGCCTGGAAAATGAAAACTTGCATTCACCAGGAAGGTTCCAATTGTACTCACATACACAATAACTCCTGCCTGAACAAACATATTATACACACTGGCCGATATCGTCCGTGTTCGTACGCTGCCAGAATTTCTAGAGGCCCATGCCACCTGGATTGGGTGGACATAAGGGAAGCCAGTAATCAATGTGACTACTGCAAAGTAGACCCACTGGTCGGTACTGCTCCCAAAGCTTCGGAGGGCAATGAGCAACGGTAATGCCCATATCTGAAGCACTAGGCAGGCACCAACTCGTGACTGCATGAATTCTGCCAGATAGGAAGTAAGTAACAATGTGAGCAACCCGCACGTAGTGCTAGGTAACGTCAGGAGGTTAGACTGCGTAGTTGAGAATCCCAGGTTGCTCAAAGTAAGTGTCAGATACGTTTGTGGGGGTCCAACGGGAACTATGGGAGCACTAGGTCATCACAAGAATAGGAGTGAGACGTTGTCTACATACTCATGTGTGTCAATCCAAGGACATATATAGGCCACATTCGCCAGTCACAGACGGTTTTCCAGATCATTTTGATCGTCAAGCCCTCCCGATTGTGCATGTCTGATTTAGTTGGATCATCTCGCAGAACCCTGCACCACGCATTGTTGTTAGATATGGAAGATTAAGAGCAAGCATTCGACAGCTGACCTGTTGACCATGATGATCTCCTCACGCTCCGTGAACCAGCCCTTTGGCCTAAACCAAGCCTTCGTCTGTGTCGGTCCAGGAGGCATCAAGAAGTACGAGATTACGCCAATGACAAGCGTGATCAAGCCCTCTATCAGAAAGAGATATCGCCAGCCTGCACGATTCCCAGAGCGAAGGTAAAGGATGCCAGTGGCCATAAAAGCGCCGACCATCATCGTCATGTAATTTGAAACCCAAAACCAGGCCAAGCGGATAGGTACTATGCAATATATTGAGTACACGAACAATACCAGAGGATGAGTCCTACGTTCTCCCTTCGTGTAGAAGTAGGACAGATAGAGCACAACATCGGGAATAAATCCACCTTCTAGGAACCCGAGCAAGAACCTAACACCAATGTGTGAATCGCCAATAAGGATGGACTCAACATAACATACCTTGTTGCAAGGAAGGACTTTCGATCGGAGAGCCAATATTGCGAGAGCGCAACCACGCTCCAGAGAGTCATCTGCAGGTCGTGATTCTTGTGATTAAGGAGGGACAGCGCGAACGAAGTACCTGTGTTGGTACCCAGACATCCGGTCCAACCCTCTTCGAAACCAACTGCGATGGAAGCTCGGCCATCAAAAAAGATAGCCTATATAAGGTATTTCCGAGATTAAAATCATTTGTGGTGAGATGTAGGTCTTTCAGGAAGTTGTCGGTGTTCGCCTGAGATATATTCGTTCGGTCGAGGTCCAGCGCAAAGAACATCACGCCAGCCCAGATCATGATGCGGACATCAATCTTTCGAACGAGTTTCTGTAATCACAAGCAATTCGTTAGCACCATGGAAGTCTTTGTTTGCTACTTACTTTCTCTTCCCTCCAAGTCCATCTCGCGTCGGGATCAAACCTATGAGTATTCTCATATTCAGGAGGGGGGCGATATGCCTCCAAAGTCACCGGGTCATCAAAGACGGAGGACTGAGTTGCAATGCTATCAAGATCAATACGATGTCTTCGAAAGAGATTCTTAAAGCTGCGAGGACCCTGAAGTTCCTGATAGGAATCTCCTAGAGCAAGGGGCTTTCCGAGAGCAGAGAGGGACTCGGTGCTCGACTTGGAATCCATCATTCCTACCACAACGGCAGGTCCATGCGAAAGATGAGGCCCTGTGTTGGTGGTTGTACTTTGCACATCCGCTTTAGAAGGAGGGTGTAAAGTGGACATAGCACCAGTGACCGTTATGGGGAACACAATTTATACCTTGGTTAAAGGCGTTGTACTATCCAGTACTTCGAATGCTACGGCTCTCATTTCTACGATTTAAGCCACATCAGAGATAAGAAATGACGCGACGCATCTCACTCATTATGTGATGCAATGGCGTAATGGTCGTGATCCATGATGATAATTTGAAGGATTCCATTCCCAGCGGAGCTTCTATTTTGGTGAAGACCCCTTATGTCAATACATTTAACTGTGATTAGTGACTTATCGCAGAGAACTTCAACTGTACGATACGTTTCGATATGACGGTCATGTTCTCTGTCTATTCTCACGACACCGCTGATGCCGTCTCCTTCATCGCCTGGGCATGCCCCTGCCCCTGCCCCTGAGAGCACGAGCTGCTGCACCAGGTGGTGCCTTTGGTCCTGGGTTTTGCTATAGGACATAAGTTCTGGAAAGGAGAAAGAGACAAGAGACCACGTACTGCCTCGCTTTGTGGATTTCTCACAGTTTCATCAACACTGAGGATAAGACACGCAGCCTCGGTGGCGCTGCTGATTGCATTCAACTTGACGAGTGGAGGCTCCCAAACAAATGCCTCCATGTTGTCGCGGATCCCTTCTACACCGTCGACGTCCACTCCAAACCATTTGTTGCCTGAGGCATGTCGCATGCGCAGTTTGTTAAGAATGTCAGTAGTGTCCAAACCGGCATTATCGCAAATTTGGCGAGGAATTATTTCTAGTGCTTTTGCGAAAGCAGTCAAGATCAGCTGCTGCTTCCCAGGAATAGATAGCGCATGCTTTCGAATGTGAGCGGAAAGATCCATCTGGGATTCGCACATCAAGTTAGACAGGGGAAGAAGAACTGTGCTATACGGCTTACCTCGACAGCTCCACCTCCAGCTACCACCTCACCATTCCGGATCGCTCGCTTAACGACCATGATGGCATCATGTAGACTACGTTCTACTTCTTCGATGAACTGTTCTGCGCCACCACGAAGTAGTAGTGTGCATGTATGTGCTTTTGGACACTCCTCGAAGATGTTATACCGATCGCCGCCAACCTGACGTTCTTCGAACCGACCACAAGTTCCGAGATGCTCTCGGGCTATGTCAGAGCATGTTGACTGTACGGAACCTCCCACCGCTTGGCATACTCGGCGAAGATCGGCAGCGGGTACACGACCAGCACAGAAAATGTCCCGGTCGGCGAACCACTGAGTGGCCAGATCGCCGATCGGCAATTTGCTTAATACCACTTTGGCACCAGTCTTCTCGATCGCTTCCAGCTTTCTGTAAATGATCTCCCACTCTGCATCAACGATCGCCTGGTAGTCTTTTACCGCCTCTACCCGAACCTCCGCATTATCTTTCTCAGCTTTCAACTCAAGCTCAACGTTTAAGCTGAGAATGAGTGGGTTCCGGAAGGACTTCGGTTGTTGTTCAGCACCAGCATACGTGAAGGTTTTCTTGAAAGCGACACCGCGGATCAACTGAGAGTCTTGCATACCACCTCCTGCAATTTTCTTCACCCCAATGAGCGACTCATCCAAGTCATTTGGATCTAGGCTCTGGACAGCGTCAACGACCATGTTCGAGAAAAATGGTTTTTCCGAGTGGATAAGTTTTGATGACATCGATGTTGATGCACATTTCAGTAGAAGAGATCGGAATCGCCTGTAGAATTGTTAGTGACTATCGTTCATCAAGTTTTGATGCATACTCAGGATCGCTCTTGTCGACACCAATCTGAATTTCCTTGATGCGTTCTGCAGCCTGATTATTGTGGATAAATAAGGATTTCAAACGAAATCGCTGATAATACCTACCAGTTGTGACGCCTTCCTGAATCCCTTCATGATGATGTGTGGGCTGACACCCTCCTCGATGTATCCGCGAACTTCCTTAAGGAGCTGGGCAGCTAAAAGTACTACACTAGTAGTTCCATCGCCGACTTCTGCATCCTGGGCACGCGCGATATCGACGAGGGTTCTTGCAGCTGGATGAACGATATCAAGAAGCTTCAAGATCGTTGCGCCGTCATTGGTGATCTGTGCTTCGCCACGTTCATTCACAATCAGTTTGTCCATTCCACGCGGTCCAAGAGTGCTGGAGAGTGTCTGTGCAATAGCAAGGCACGCCGATATGTTGGACAAAAGCTGGGGGTTTCCTTGAGATGTGTCTGTGCCCTCCCGAAGGAGTACCACAGTGGGTTGCTAAAAAGCAGGATCAGATCAGTCTCGCAAGAAGCAGGTGTTGGAACAACGTACCATTGGCAGGCCACGCTGCATCTTGAAGTTGTAATCGGACAAGATGGCAAAGAACACCACAGCGTAGAATGTTTGTTTGTCAACGCCTTTGGATCCTAACATCGCTAAACAACTTCAAACGCGTCTCATGAGTCAGGTGATGCGCGTTGGGCGCGTCACATCATACGTCGGAGCCACCACACCGTCTTTGTTTCGCCATCCTCGTATACAAAAGCACCTGGACCATGACACAGGACCAACTTCGTGATCAGGGGCTCTTTTTTGCAGCTTCTGATGATGAGGATGACGACGCAAATGCGACAACAGCTCAATCAGTGCGGCCAGCATCTCCCCCATCAAGTTCACCTTACTCCTCGCACCAGAAGCGTCTGTTCTTTGCGGACAGTGACGACGATGACATTCCACTTTTCCAAACTCCAAGGCCAACTGTGATTGACGCGTCATTAGTCAGGAATGATGACGATGACAGTGGAAGCGACCTTGAGATACCTTCCTTCGAAGAAGTTCCTCGAGCTTCTAGCGTCAGTAGTCTGTCCTCAGGGCCTTCTCTCAGAACTTCTTCGCCCGTGCCAGGTCCTTCTGGTGAAGAACCACCCGTCAAGAAGAGGCGACTCTCACCACCAAAGGTTCAGGCGCACACGGGTCAACTGGAAGCACTTTTTCGTACTGCATATCTAGGTTCATTCATTGTCGGGAATGCCTGGAGTACTGTTAGAGGCAAAGGCTATATAAAACCGGGCGACGTAATTCGCATTGAAAGGGATGATCCTGATGATTTGAGATCTAGCTTATCAGTCCCGGCGAAAGGAAAGAAGAAATCTCTCCCCGGCAAGGGAAAAACTAAGCAACTCACTCTCGGTGCTATGCTGAAGTCGCAGCCACCAAAAATGACGAAGAAAACTGACACGGTGGTGCGCCTTACGAATGACCGTGGTTTCGGTGAGCATCTAAAAAGGAAGCAAGTGTGTTCTGACATTTCATCCAGAGTTTGGTCGTCTTCCGCAGCATGTCTCATCTTGGGTTTCTAAGCTCCTTGACTTGGGTACTTCATCTTCGACGCAAATTAACTTTGCATTCACCGCAGTCTCTAGGGATCATTGACTTCAAGGGAAGTACAGTGGTGGACTGTCCGGCCACTCTCCACTCTGGTGCGGACTTGATAGTCTCGTTGTCTGTATATGTCCGTGCATCTGCATTCAAATCAGCAAGTACTTCAGTGGAAGAGCCACCGAAAAATATGTTCAATCAGGAGCAAGAAACGCAAGACGAGCGAACTCTCAGAGAACGCAAAACTACGCTGCTCTCTCTTTTCGAAGCTGTTAACCTCCGGCCTCGTCGGGAATCCCGTGTCCAAGGTGATGGAAATACGGAGAAAAAATCAGATAATACGGTCAAGCAGTTGACGCAGCATCCCGGAGGTACCAAGCAGAAGAAAACTGAGATTGTTGGCGACGGTGAGGAAGTGGAAGTAGAAGAAGGCGAAGAATTATCAGACAACGAGCTGGATGTGATCTACAAGAAGTGGGTATTGCTTCGTGATTCGGCCACGATGTTGACAGTCTTTCAGGGCGCAACAGAATGATCTATCAATGGCTGAAATGGATCCTCCAGATACATTTACGTTGACTCTGAGGGTGTACCAGAAACAAGCGCTTATGTGGGCCAGATCACCGTCAAATATCTTATTCTCTCTTACTAGCTTCTAAAAGGTGGATGCACTCAAAAGAATCAGGCGAAATTTCCGCTAGAGAAGCTGCGTCTATGCATCCTCTGTGGAGCGAGTAACTACCCGCCAACCATACTCTAGGAGCATATCTGAACTGTTATTATAGATATGTTTTCCCTCCCGAACCTCGAGACGGCATAATAGACCTCACTGAGGACGAGAAAGCGTTCTACTTCAACCCATACTCCGGAGAACTCAGTCTTGACTTCCCTAAAGCCGAGCGCAAGCTCAAAGGCGGGATCCTCGCGTAAGTGGCAAGGATTCGTTCATCGACAAATGCTTATACCTAACTTTCAGTGACGGTAAAGTACAGTCTCTTTCCTGACGTTATCTTGCTCATAATCAATATCCTTCGATCTGGCACGCTACGCAGAGAGTACGTCCCTATGATCTTTGTGTGCAAATCGGAGCTGATTGATTGTCTTAGTGGGAATGGGGAAAACCATTATGTTATCCGCTCTCATTCATACAAACCGGGATCCGGAACCTATCCTTCCTGACGACACCTCCAGGGACCTTGCACGCGCTCGTCAGCTGAAGCTTGACAATGCCTTCCGGTCAATAGCTCTTGGACAAACGAAGAAGCCTACCAAAGGCCCTTCTGCGACACTGATTGTTGCTCCCACCTCACTATTATCCCAATGGTACGATGAACTCCAGCGATCAAGTGCATCGGGGACTCTCCAAGCTACTATCTGGTACGGACAACATAGGTTGGATTTGGACAGCATAGAGGATGATTCGAACAATGATGCACCCATCACGGTGATCATTACATCTTACGGCGTACTCGCCTCCGAACACTCCAAACTACTCAAGTCTGGTGGTCAATCTTCCATTTTCCAAGGTAATGTCCTAAGAATGAACAAAAGTTCCTCGATTTGACAAGTTGTAAAGTGGAGTGGCTACGAGTCATCTTAGATGAAGCCCATCACTGCAAGTCCAGGACAAGCAAGACTGCACGAGCTGTGTATGCGCTCCGCGCCAGACGTAGATGGGCAGTGACAGGTGACTATGCCTGCGTTTTTGATGATTCGGAGACTGATTCACGATTAGGGACCCCGATTGTCAATAAACTCGAAGATCTTCATTCGCTCCTGTGAGTTACAACAGCGTTCCCTATTACAGTTTGACTGATTTGGGTCAGCCAATTCTTGGAGTATACACCATGGTCATCATATTCATTCTTCCGCTCGTATGTGTCTGTCCCTCATCAAATTTGCTAAAAGCTGAAGCCACGTGTTAGTTTCATCACTCTACCATTCCTTGCTCGCGATCCCAAAGCAATCGAAATAGTGCAAGTGATTCTAGAGAGCATCCTTCTTCGACGCGAGAAGAACATGCGTGATCACTCTGGAAAACGCATCGTGGAGTTACCTGCGAAGGAGGTCACCGTTGATACACTGCAGTTTACACCTGCGGAACAAAAGATATACGACTCCATTTACAATGCAGCGAAGCGGAATTTCGATCAGCTCAATGCGAAAGGCCTCGTGGGCAAGAACTACACACATATTCTGGCCATGATTATGAGGTGAGATTTGCGATACCTGATATGTACTAATCCTTACTGCTCGTTCAAGACTGCGTCGAGCAGTGCTTCATCCAGACCTTGTTGCCGACGCGAGTGATGGGTCCGAGACTAAACCTTCTGGACACTCAAAAGATGGAGCGATCGATGTAGATGTCCTTATGAACGACATCACAGAACATGATTTGTCGAGCGGCTCGAAAGTGGCCTATGCTGAGAGCGTCTTGGCCAACCTTGACACGTCTGATGATGCAGAATGCCCAATCTGCCTTGATGTGATGCAGGTACCATCCATTATCCCTACCTGTATGCATCAATGGTGCGCCTGATGCTCCTCGTGTCATCGATCTGTTCTTATACTTCACTACAGCTGTAAAGAGTGCATCATCTCATATCTTGCAACTTGCACAGAGAAGGATGAGGAGCTGCGGTGCCCGACATGCTCGCAAGGACCAGTCAAGGAGCAAGACCTCATCGAGGTTCTCCGACCGAGGCCTGGCCAGGGTAGTCCACACCAGGAGTCAACGGGGGACCAAAAGGAAGAGACATCAACATCAGAAGTCTTCCTGCGCCGAAATGATTTTAGGTCGTCCACGAAACTAGATGCGCTGGTACAGAACCTCAGTAGGTGTTACTCTACCTAGTCTGTTCCTCTCTGAGCTCAGTTGGGTTCAGGACGACTTCGAGATCAAGACCCATACTTTCGTGCTGTCGTCTTCTCGCAGTTCACGTCTTTCCTTTCCCTCATTTCTGTAGCACTGGACCGTGAACGCCTTTCATGGTATCGGTTTGACGGATCAATGGACGTCAAGAAGCGCAGTGCTGCCATATCAGAGTTTAAGCAGAACGAGCGGAAGCCTAAGGTTCTCATTGTCAGCTTGAAAGCAGGTGGTGTTGGCTTGAACGTAAGCGCAAGCCACGTACCTCTTGAGTTCAGCTACTGAACGATATTTCGACGATAGTTGACAAGCGCCAACCACGTCTTCATGGTCAGTCCCCTCGGAGCCTGTTGCTCTACCGTGCTAATGCATCTACCCAGATGGATTGCTGGTGGAACGCGGCGACAGAAAATCAAGGTAGGCATCCAGGCATCTCATATGTTGACCATACTGATCTCAGCAACAGCCATCGATCGCGTCCACCGAATAGGTCAAGAGAAAACTGTCTATGTCAAACACTTCATAGTGAGATCACGCTCTATTTTTTTGCCGTCACAATCATTGACCTTTCTTCAAGATCGATCGCACCATCGAAGGCCGTATACTCCAGATCCAAAAACGTAAGACAGCCATTGTGAAAGAGGCATTCCGAGGGAGCGATAAATCAGGGAAGGCAGACCCAGAGAGCCTGGAGAACTTGAAAGTTATATTTGGCGATGATTAACGACATCTCAATATAACCTTCGCACTTCATTGCAGTGTCTGTTGATTGAGAATTTGACAGCGTTATATCACCAGCGGTGGACTAGCGCAGAATTTATCATGAAACGCATATCTCCGGTGGACATATCATTACCGCCTAATGTCGAAGCTGGATACGCCCCAAGCTTAGTTCGTGAGATGATCATTTTATTACTCCATCGCACGGACAAAGCTAGAATACCGTATGTACTTAATCTACACAGTGCAGGGCCCCGAGAGGGCAATCCAGGAAAAAAATCTTTACCGTCCAAAAGTCGAGGTATCGTAACGTCACAATCACTATGGGCGGCAGTAACGTGAAGCCCTGGAATTCCTTTGCGAAGTTAAATTCCTTCAGCCGTAAGCGCTCTCCGTTTTAATCGCGCCACAAAACCGACAGGACCAGAATTCGTGAGGCATGTCTGCCTCACCGCATGTCAGACACGTCCAACCCATATAGGGATCTCGGGGACGCTCCGTCAGGCACACGGTACAATGACGTGTTTGTCGGTCGTTGACAAGAGTGCAGACCACACAAGTCCACAGTCCACTGTCAGTTGGAGTCGCATTGGCTGGCTTGCGAGAATTGAGTGTGGGGTAACTGGATCCCTTGGCATCGCTTGGTTGCTTATCCGCATTGACTCTAGACTGTCCTCGTTCTATGTAACGTGCATCGGGGGTCGATTCGGAGGGGTTACGTATCCTTGATGGTCCGGCGACAGCACGAGGTTGACTCGCGGTCCCAGGCGAGTTGCGTGGACGCACAGTGAAGCATGCTGCACACTGCAGTACGATTGGCTCATTGTGAAGTGTGCATGTAGGACAAGACCACGGCTCTAGAGGAGAATCATCGGTAAGGTCGATGATATCTTTGATGCTTTCATTGGCCGCTCTCTCGACTTCGCGCTGGGCAAGCGTACCCCACCCACATGCAATCTCGTCATTCTTTCTCCGTTCGGCAGCCTGCCAAAGTTGATATTAACATCCATGGTCAAGCCATAGAAAACGGGCAAAAAGGACCTGTGCGGCCAATTCACGGGGACTCATGTCTTGCAGCGCAGTGGTTCTACCTCCTAGCCTGCCACCGCCACCGAGCACGCTATTTGTGTGGCGTCTCCTCTCCGCAGCATCGAGAGCTTGGAGTCTCGCTAGGTGTGGCGGGAGGTCGTACGATACCCCTGCGCCCAATCGATATCCAGGAGAAAAGAATCCTTCACCAGCGTATCCAGATCGCTGCAGGTCATCATATTCGTCCTCAAGGGCAGCTAGAAACTTGTAGAATTTCTCGTCGTGAGGGCCATGAACATTGTGGGTTAGCTATGGAAGTGGCATTAGTAGCACCTTGAATGTATTTGAAGAAACAAAGGTGTCCTCACCTCGTGGAGCATCACTCGAACAACCTGATCTTCCTCATAAAAGGTATCGGGAGCCCATGGAAGGCGCAATCTCAGAAGAATCTGTTCCCCCCCATTCATATCTGACCGTAGTACGTCAGCAAGCGTACCGAACAGCTAACGTTTCGGATGCTCACTCAACCCTGCATGATATTTGATGCGATGAAGATGGTTCAAGTGACAACGAGAAGGACTTACCAACTAGGTTAGGGCTATCAGGGAAAAATTCAGACAAGACGGGCACGATCCAGTCGTGTTTCCTCATGATGGGCTTCACTAGAATCGCTACCCGTTGAAGCATGGGCAAGGCTCGATCTGCATGTGGACGATCTACCAAGTGAGTGAATGATTTCACGAAAGTTTGCGACATGTATCCTGAATGGCCGGGGTGACTCGAGGAATGATACTAGTGCCGCTTAGTCAGCGTAAATACAACGGCTCTTGAGTCACTGGGCTTGCACTGGGCCAACTTCAACTTCAACTTGGCAGCATGTAATTCTTGAAATTATAAGGTATTTGCCAGCGACTATCTAAAGGCCGAAGCCATCCGATTAACACAGTAAGTACTTCCAAGTTCGCCCAGGCCCGCCCTACAGATTCGGAAAGATCATGAGACGGTTCCTCAATACTGTGCTCACCCAGGCACAGGCCGCCAGC
>PVYJ01005022.1:54993-70864 GCA_002995095.1 Rhizopogon sp. AM-2018a | reverse complement strand
TTATGGTTCTCACTACTCACCTACAGAGCCTTTTCCCTGAATGGAATGGACGCAGTTACGTCCACGAAAAGAAAAAATTTCTAATATCACAGTATAATGTATATTTGCGCCTGCACGTCGTGAACTTGAAAGCTCATCATAGTCCAGGGAACGACGGAACTATCGAAGCTGTCTTGTCAAATCATGTCAGACGACATGCGAGCCAAGCTGATTGGTGCGAGGTCTACACTTGCTGTTCGATTTGGTGAAGATCTAAACACAGATATAGCAAGGGGGAAGTTGTATGCATCATTCACTGGCGTGCATTACAAATCTTGTGCGTTTAACTCTTTTATTTTTATTTTTACTTGGTGATGCGATTGACAATTTTGTGATTAGATAACGGGGTAATTTTGCGTTTCTTTTGCAGGACGAAGACGGACTTACACATTCCACCAACAGCACCGGATTGTCATCGATCAGCGTGCATATAAGGCGCGCGAAGGTTACAAACGTGATCCGTATGTCATCATATTACTTCCTTAGTGGTTGTGCTAACATTCGACTTGTCATAGGAACGAGAAGATCCCTGACGTTCCGGAAGAGGAACTCGACCAACTTCCGGCTGTTGTATATGGTTTCGAGCTCAAGAACAAAGTAAGATAAATTTCCTTCGTATGGTCGATTGTCTTATGATGAGCAACCTAGTCATGGCAGTCGTTTGACATTGAAGAAATTGAAGAAATCAAGTTTGACGAGAATGCCTGGGACCACTTGGTTATAGACGAGGACGTCAAAGTAAGCAGTAGCTCTACTTACATTGACCAGCCATTCATCGTTATTGTGCAGGACTTGATCAAGGGACTTGTCGATGTTACTACCAATGCCAACACTTCGCAGCACATTATCTCGGACGTCATCACAGGGAAAGGTGGAGGTTTGGTAAGTCTTCCTGTGCAAGCTCAATGTTTTCGCCCTAATGACATTCTGTGTCAGATCGCAGCACTTCGGGCCTCCTGGAACCGGAAAGACGCTTACGGCTGAAGCCGTGGCTGAACACCTCAAGAGACCTCTTTACATCGTCAGTTCCATGGAGCTGTCAACTTCCCCTTCGACGTTGGAATCTAGGCTTTCAGGGATACTGAGTGTGCGTTGAAGTACCAATCGCCCTACATCTAACTCATGGTGTTCTGCCAGCTCGCTACCACATGGGATGCAGTTGTTCTGATAGACGAAGCCGATGTTTTCTTGGAGCAGAGAAGTCTTCATGAGGTACAGTTTTCACAAGACAGTATCGATATTACCACAGTTTCTTATTATTTCTTAGCTGGAACGCAACGCACTCGTTTCCGTTGCACTAAAGGTCCTCGAGTACCATCGCGGGGTGCTCTTCTTGACGACGAATCGTATTCAAACATTTGATGAGGCATTTCTTTCGAGGTTCTCCGTTGGTTCGTTTTCTCTGTTCTATCTTACAACAGCTTGAAATATTAGAAACACCAGCAATCAAATATCCCGAGTTGAATGCCTCGGCCAGGCTTAGGATCTGGCGCATGTTCTTCGAGCTTGCTAGGTGTCCTCTCTGGGGCTCTGAGCCCGAAGGATTCGTCACCCTCGACGGCAAAGAGCCACGATGCTACGTGTCCCTCTCAGACTTGGAGGCACTGGCGCAAAAACCTTTCAACGGTTAGTGCGCTGTTGTCCTGACGCCTACCAGATATTCATTATAGCTTCAAGGACGAACCATCAAAAACCTTGTCCGGACTGCCCAGGCATTGGCACTCTCCGCGTAAGTTTCATTGTGTATTTCTGCTTCCCTGTTACTCATAAGGAGACAGAAAAGAACCACTGTCCCTAGATCATGTCAAGGTTGTCGTCCGCGCGCAGGAGAAGTTTTTGACGGAGTTTGCGCAAAACCGCTCTTAGTGTCTTCATGAATAGCTTTTGCTTCACAAATATGTACCTGCATCACCATGTCAACATTGTAACACCACAGAATTCCATTCCGCAAGTCCTTGGGCAGATGACGTCTGGCACGAGGTACCGCAGAACATATCCGCGTATCTGAGGCTATCCGAAGGTTGCATACCTTGTTGCATACCTCCTACAGTTTGGTATGATACATGTATAAGAGCAGATGTTTAGTTCCTTCGTTACATCGTACATAAATTTTGATTGCAAATGCAAAGATCCCTTCAGATCGAACTTAGAACAGCAAACTCGCAGCAGCGTCCACGTTCCCGCCCGCAGCATCTAGCATGCTAATCGCTACTTCGCGCGACACACCAAGCCCCATGATAAGCCCGATCGCAGACTCTGGGTGCCGTGTCTGCGTCGCGGCAGGATGCGATGCTACACGGGGGGCAGGCGCCGAACCCAGCGTGTTTCCTCCACCCGGGAATGACGGCGCGCTGCTGGCGGTGCCACCACTTGAGTGTGAAGGCTGCGGAGCACTACTTGAAGAACCGGACGTTGAAGCGCTGGGGTCCTCCACTCCCGAGTCCATCATGCGTGCCTGCTCTGGCAGTTCGTGTTCGGAAAGGAAGCGCACTTCGCGTCCTTGGATGCGCAGTACGGACTTTTCGAGATCGATGCATGCCTGGTGTGCTTTGAGCATGTCAAGCCCGAGGAGAAGATCCACATCGCGACCCTCGAATGTGTGTTATGCTTTGAAATTGGGTCGAAAGGATGGGGCCAGACTGACCTCCATTATCGTGAACGAACACGGTAGATACAAATCTGCGAGTCGCAGCTGTGCACTGTGCACGCGTCCTAGGATCTTCGCAGTTCCAACTCCCCGCGCGATGCCAGCGAACCGCCCATCAATGAGACGCATTATCCTGTTATACGTCAGTTTTCGTCAATGAAGAAGAAAATGGCGCACCCGCATGCCTCTGCACACGCGGGGCTCACTGCACAGGCGTTAGTCAGTCAGAAGAAGGATGGAAAGGAGACGCACTTATTGTTTGCTGGGCCCCGCTGTCCACAAACGCCTTCACAGGATGCGAGTTCACCTCGACCGGTACGCTGCAAGTCATGAGCTCTAAGTTCTGCGTGCTATACACTCGACATCAGAGAACTACTCACTAAAGCATCGTCACCCGCCCAAATGCTTCTGGGGAGTACTCGAGCGCATGCTCCATGTTCTCCATGACTGCTTGCTGCCGGATAGCTTCTTCGATACGATGCTGCGCCTCGACGTCGAATGGGTCGGCGTTGAGCGTTGTAATCTCGCGTTGGCGGTCAAGCTCGGCTTGTTGTGCGCGGTCTCGGTGCTGTCGCAGGAGTTCAGCGAAACGCGTAGGGTCGGACTGTGCAGCAGAGGCTATTTCAGGTTGTGTCTGAGTGCGAAAAGGAGGCACGGAGAGCGTGTCAGTGTAAACTGCAGTGATAATAGAGGAGTGATAGTCGCGCACCTCTTGCAATTGTCTCATGAGTTGTGGATCTCCAAGTACTTGCAGTCTCATCATCTCTGCGTCTTGTTCTATGGGTCTGTGAAGCCGCCCTTCAATTCATGCAAGGCACTCTGAGAGGACATCACACGGTGCTCACCTGCCCTCAGGCCCAGGGACGTTGACTCGCCTGCGCAAGAGGAGCATAGCGTTCTCACTCACGCCGAGTGCCCGGATGGTCGCCTTAGGGTCTGTAAGTTCGCGCCCGTTGTGTGATATGCTTTGTTCGCTAGGGGGTATAGTTGACTGCATCGTCCAGCGCCACACAGGTTGAGGGCGTCATCGTATGAGGAGAGTGATCGTGGTGGAGAGCAAAAGGGAAGAAGAGAATTGACATGTGTAAGTCGTAGGCTGGATTGGATGGTAGGGTGAATCAACTCACCTCAGCCTCCAGCAGGGCCATCACGTTCTCCAGCTCCATGTCGGGGTCAATCTCGACAGAATACGACTGGCCCAAATCCGTCACGAACGTCAACTGCATCGTCGCGTTCGCTACCAGTAATACAAGAAGTCAAGAAGTTTATAGGTACTGGGAAATGGGAACGATGATCAAGAGAGAAATTCAATTCAATTATTATGGGGTCGGCTATTGAGAATCGCTTTATCTCAGCTCTCAAGCGCCTTTCTTTGTATTCTGCATTGTGCTGCGATACTACATAATCATCGACGAGAACGTGCTCGAATGATGTAGAAGCAAAGTGGCCAGTGACGTGTCGATCTGACCTAGGACGATACCTGGGTATTAGGAATTTCATACAGGGCGGATGGTACAGATGGCCCTTTGAACAAGCTCATCAATATAACATAATAATGAACTAGTCAGGCAGGTAAGTACTGAGAACTTAGAAGGGGGATATGCTACAACCGCACCCCTCGCACGAACCTACTTCTTGCAATTGCAGACCTGTGAAATTTTGAGTATCGTACGACAAACGGTTCACAAAATACTTACAGACGGGACCCAGCCCCAGGGGCATTTGACATTAACGCGCTCTCTAACGCAGAAGCTGAAAAGCTTGCATCTACACCAACATTGACATCAACAGTTTCAAGGATATACAAATAACGCACCACTTATGTCGCTGAAGCTCGATGCCGAACTGCCATGACTGCTTTCCTGCTCGCTAAGCCCTGCGAGTGTTGCGTAATGCATGTGGGACTGGCCCCGCGCGCTCCGTGTCGAAACCGTCGGTGGGCTGCTGGACTTACTCGCCGGAAGGTGCCGGGCTATCGGAGACTGGGTCTCCTGCGGAGGAGAGGGAATCGAAGGAATCGAATTCTGAGGTGAAGATGCACTTGAGACAGAAGCGCTGTGGTCACGATTCCGCTCTTCGCGTCTGAGGCCCTCATCATTGCGTCTGAAGCCTCCATCATCAACCTCGCGTCCTGGACGGAACATGGGTACAGGTGCGCGCCCACGGATTACATCACGCGCCTTGCCCTTATCAGGGGACAGTGATGAGCTAACAAGGCCAAGCGCCTCACTAGTCATCATACGCTGTAGACTTGCGAGCTTGCGTGAAAGTGCATCCTGCTCCTCTGCCGCTCGGTCCTTGGCGTCCTGCTCGTCATCGGAGTCGCTCTCGTCAGATGAAAACGGAGAGGGCGGGCGCACGGGTCTGTTTGGCTGGGTTCCTTGGAGGGTAGCAGTTGATGAAGAAGTCGTCTTCTTGCATTTCATGGCTGATTGCGAGGGGTTGTGGTGGGTAAGGGAGTTGAGCCGTGCACGCACGCCGAGGGGCGTTGTCAGCTTTGAAGAGGAGAGTCTGCGGGCACTGTTGAGAGAATTGATGCGTACAGTTGGGATCTTAATTGAGAGAGGGCGCTCTGGGATGACGGGTGTGACCTCTGTGGACTTGCTGCTGGCAGGCTGAGTCTGTTGATGCCCGACGTGGAAACCTTGCAGCCCCCGGAGATCATCTTCGTATCTGGCTTGAGCGCGATAGAGTAGATACGGGAGTGGTACTTCGAGGTGTTCTGCGAGGCCTTTCCCTGTTGGTGATTCGATATATGTTCTTTGTCTATATCAAGAAGCTGTAGACTACTCACAATCCGTTCCACCGTTATCACTCGTCCGAGATAGTGCGATAACCTCCCAGAGGATGTTAGCCTTCTCCGTATTCCATTCAATCTGTGGATACGCCGATTTAACCAATATTCACGAGCACTATCACGTATACGTACAGAGGGTGGGTCTGGGAGTGGTTGGTCAGGGCGGTTGTAAGGGAGCTGCACAACGACACGAATACGGGGCTGCTGAGGCATGGTGCTAGTGAAGCTATAACGATTTATCAGCACCAGTGGCAGCAATAAAGTACATTGCAGAGTGATACCGACGCGCTCGCTGCCAGCTGAAGGAAGGAAGGCTTTCCCTCGTTACCAAATTCGGTTGACCTCCTTTTCAAGATTCCGAATTCCGACTCCGAGTCCAGCTTTGACAAGTCATCCAATATTTTATCTGCTCGTGATATGCGAAACATGTCGTACTCCAAACTTGAAGTCGAGGACGAGGAGAAGAGGCAGCAAAGGATTGGTGGGCAGGCCCATTTCATAAAATAACCACGTCTGCTTAGAACCCTGATCTAGGTAATCTACTTGAACACCTCAACAGCTCTTCGTCCCCCAAGAATACATCTTCCGGTGCTGTACCACCCACTTTCGACTTTGGCGACCGAAAGACGTATCCAGTGGATCCACCCAGCGAGTGTTCGTCTCCACCCATGTGTCTCTTATTGTCACCTGAATTTCTATGGACAGTGCTTGCACGCATCCAGGATTTCCTCCCCCGTCTCAAAGCAGAGAATGACTCCCTTACCCAGCGCATCCGGGATAACCCGTCGAGTGTAGATATCGAGAACGTCGAAGAAGACGCAGAGCAGTACATCGAAATGGCAAGTCCCTCCCATTTCCAAAGCCAACAAAAAAAGGCTCACCTTCACCTACAGAACCTCGGACTGGGCGTGCTAGAGACTCGACCTAAGCACTCGCACTCAGATGACGGTGACTCAGGATCCGAGAGTGCCTCAGAAAATTCATCATCGTTGTCAACCTCCTCCGCAAAATCTGACTCAGAGGATATTTCTGACTCAGACAGCAGCTCAGGGTCATCAATGCGCATAGAAGCCATCGCAACCCGTCCGATCAAACCCCTCCCTAGGCGTGCCGCATAATCCGAGATCGATATACCTGGCTGATCATAGGGATACGGCGATAATCATCGCTGATCCGATATCATCTCGTTGCATCAGGAATTCTCCACCTTCGCCGCCCCATTTCATTATTCCAGATGTGGACCATTTGAGTTCCGACATGAAAAACGGGCTTGTAAAGTATTCCCAGTGTTGGAAAGTCAGGAAGGTCTGCAATGATACACTCACTGATATTTAGGCTAAGTAGCAGTCCTGGAGGAAGGTGTATGTACCTGTTGTAATATGTGTAACAAGTCCCAAAGGACATAAGTAAGGGGGTATAGTAAAGAAAATACGTGATGTGTGTAGAGGACCACCTGTACTTAATACTAGATGTTCTACAGTGTCTAAGGAAAAGGTCCCTATGTCGTACATTACTAGAGAACAAAAACAATGACACAGCAAACGAACATCCCAACTACCGCGCCTTCCCCTCGCTCAAATTAGACATAAACGAGGACCAGAAATCATTATCGAGGAAAATGTCCGAATTCATGAAATAATTCGGGTCATTGATCGGAAACGATGGGAATGACTGCGGTATTTGCGAGTACAATTGCTCTGCAGGGTACCCTGAGGGTGCTGCGGGGGCAGACACGCGCTCTCGGAAATCGCGTGCGGCTGTATCGAAGTGCTCGAGTAGCGGCTGGCTGAACTCTCGGGTATCTTTCTCCGATACGCGCCGCCGGAAACTCAACACGCCAGCCTCGATAACTCGAGCGCACTTCGCGGGAACGTGGTCCGGGGCTGCACTCACCTGTCGCAGGCGATCGATCGTCCGCGCCAGGATGCTGTCGCTTGATCCAGGCAACTGCTCGCCAACGTTTTCCATCACGGACCACTTGCTAAGGATGACAAACAATGTCGCGAGAGTGATCATCGAGAAGAAATTATCTGGTGCGGCGCTGAGGAGTGCGAGCTCAGGTCGCGAAAGCGCTGTGATGAGGATGCCCTCGGACAGCACAAGCGCATGGTGACCCCAACTCCGTGCGAGGTTGATTCCGTTATGCTCCGCGACGAGGAACCACGGGTTCTGTTTATCACACTTGGAAATCACCGTCTTCGTTTCCATCAGGGCATGCACCAGGACCAGTAGACGGCAGGATTGATAGTAAACCTGGAGCATCGTGAAAAAGAAGACCTCGTGCTCTGCTAAGACTAGCGTCAGGGTTCAGATTTAAGCTCTCAAAGGAAAGGACGCGGAATGCATACCTGGGAGGGGATAGATAAGACGTTCGATCACGTCCATGCGCATTAGGAAGTCGAGCACTTCTTTATAGAAGATGCCAATTTCCTCTGGTGAACGGAGACGTATGGAGAGCCCATAGTGTGTTGTGGCAAACAATTGGGAGATTAAAGTGAGTCGCATGTCACGACCAGCCCCAATCGTTGCAACCGATGTTGTATCGATAGCATCATGTATAAGACTATTGCAATCTGATATCGGGCTGCGCCCGGTACCCACACAAAGCCTGGAAAGATTCATCAGTTGCTGCCATGAAAATGGACCATTGATATACAAACATAGACTCAACATTATTCAACGCGAACCACTACATCCAAAATTTCAGGTTAATTAAACTGAGAACCGGATAAATACGCACAAGGCGTGCTTTATCAATAGCTTCCATTAGCTCTGCGCTGGGGAGCTCATTCGATTTTTTCTTGCTGCGGAGAGTTTTAGAATATATCATAGCCTCGCTGAGGCGAAGGTTCATTGCCATGCTGACGGCGGTGGACGCAATTAGTCGACCATCGCGCGAATCTTTTGTTGGATCCCCTATAGGTTCCCATAACGAGAGTACCAGCACTGCATGTATTGCATCCGTAGATGGCAAGGGATGATAGGCTTGTTTGAAGATGGACTCATCTGCCAGGCGGTATAACTGAGGGGATACTACTGAACGTGTCGAGGCGCTGAGATGTCGTGATGCAACACAGCACTGAGCAAGTTTGAGAAGTGGACCTTCTGGTTGTTGACTAGGCTGTAAATTGAGCCAGGGAGCATAACGTTCCTCAAAACTGTGATGGAATGAGAGTCACATAGGGAGTGGGACGCCAAGGCTTACATGTCGCTCAGATATTTGATCTGCTCTATTCCCAGAATATGGAGCAATGACTGGTCAATCTTACTGCGCGAGGAATCATCCATTGAGCCTGCGCGAGTAAGCGCCTGCATAGCCAGCATAGGCACCATCGTCCCGTCAAAACCACCAGGAAGCTTCAAGAACCCCCATGGCTTATGGCGCTCAGGAAGTAACCGTTCAGGGTCGAGGAGGTCAACCTCCTCCTCTTGGGGCTGAGGTCGGTGGAACGCTGGAAGGGTATTGGAACTAGGCTCCCAATTCCTTGGATAACTGGGCCCTGCATGTGCACGCGAGTCGTCCATTGGCACATCGTGTGTTTTAGGTGGAATAGTGAGCGATGGACGACGGTCTTCACGTTCGCGAATGGAACGCATGTCGGGTGTGTGGGGGGGACGGGAAGAAGGTCCCGCGCGTTCATTGGAAGGAACGCCATTTTCTTCGAATGAACAAGGAAGGGTTAGGACTTTACAACGGTGGCACTGGGCACCGGAGTTGTCACCATCAAGCATTTCACAGCGTGTTTTATGTTTCCTGCATGATAGGCAAGCCTGAGCCGCCTTCGCGCGCTTTGCAGGTGCAGTCCGTGGGCTATGAGCTCTTTTGCTTCCTGTAGTACTTGGTTCTCCTTGGTCAGAAGTTCCCATGATGAACTAACGTCCTGACTTTTCCGAACCCACAGGTTGGAGTTGAAGTTAAAGGATAAAGGCAAGTTTGTAAGAGTCGTAAGACTGTTTGCCAGTAATGGAATGGGTGTGTCAATTAGCTGACGAGGGCGTGCGGCGTCGCGGCTTGACATGCCGTGACTCGGATAAGTAGACGCCGAACTCAACAGAATCCTAAGGGCTTTCTACTTCCGCCGCCCGCGTGCCCACTCCAACTTGAACATTGTACCGCAGTGAGTGCTAATAGTAGTTACCACCTGATAGTATAATGGATTTCAGGACAGCGAGCTTGAAAATTTTATGTTCTGCACTCGAATCCAGAGGAGGTATTTTGTAAATCAATTCGATGAGGGGATCGGACGTACTTACGACGTCAACAAACCTAATCCTGTCAATGAACCTTTCTCTTCGGGGCCTAGCCTTCATTATGGACGCCACACCAAGCATGTCAACTCCATGACAGGCATTCTCGACGGCCACAAACTAATCATAAGACAACACAGGTGTGCAATTTTGAGTTCTACATTGAATACTTCTGATTTCCGAGGTGCTCGTGATTTTGAAACATGAAAACAGGTTACGTGTATCTTTATCTATTGAATGAGAGGCCAGTGTGAAAATCCACAAGACGTTGGACGTGCCTGCATAATTATAACCAGGCTCGTACATTCGCACAGCCTGCTTCAGGCAGTGCAGCAATTACTGTAATGTCTGCCAAACGAGTGATGGCTTCCTTCTACTAATCGTCACACTTCAGCTTCAATGGGGAACAGGTTTAGCTCAACAAGTTGTAATCTCCGGCGTCGGCCTCACAGTTGGCTTAAAGTACGTCATGAAACTGCTAGCATCATCGGAGAGGGAATTCGAGTACGCTCATTGCACAGGACAAGTACTCGCTGAGTATTTTTGAAATCTTCGATTACCTTTTTCTAGATTCCCAGTGCTCTACATTCTCGCATCTGTTTAATTGTTCTCACATCCAACTTCATTCCCACACCGGCTTGTCCTTGTGAAGATGACGAGTCCGGGCGTCATTGCGCACATGCTCCTTGGAGTCGTAGGGTCATCGCCTCATGGGATATAGGTAAGTATGCCTCACGGCTTGCGCCCAGCGGCTACAATACATACACCGTGCTGAGATGTTCACTTGGCCTTATTTCATAAATCAGAACCGAGGATACGGTTGTGGGCGTGGCGATGATGATCAGAGTTCTGGTGCACCAACTTTATGGTCTGCCCGACTCTGGATACGCAGTTCCACTTGTATAAATAAATAATATTACTTTCCAGAACTCGATATATAACAAGCCCAGCTCTCTGCACGAAATATTATTTGAGTAGTACAACAGTACAGACTTAATATGATAGACTTGGTACAGACAACAGGGTTTTGATGGTGTATAGGCTATTAGGAACTCGACCGGTAAGCGCCAATTCAACAATAAGTTTTTAAAATTTCTAGCTAGGTTGTCATATGTTATGTATCCTGGATATCTCTAAGACTTGAAGTTGTCCTGAAGCCTCAAGGCCTCAAGCACTACATACTACTTAGATCTAAAATGGAGTCACGTGGAAGCAGATCAGCGATACGCCGCTGACTTCAAAGACTATCGGGCGTTTGCGAATTTCGCATCGAGTCCTTCCCAAGTCTACATAGTACCTCAGAGCTTTGCAAGACCCATAGGTTATGGATACCGATGACCCTGATCAAGGTACTCAGTCAACATACAAAGACTACCAAGGCACTGCGACTGAGCTGAAGGCGTTCGTTCGTAGCAACATTGATGCAGCATTTTGCGGCTGACCGCGAATCTGTCACTTCTGAGATCAACGGTAAGACTCCCTGATCATTCGAGCTACCAACTTGCTTGATGTGTTCTGATCATTGTAGTTCTTCAGTCCATATACGGTGACAACGCCATTCACCTATACCATTCATCGCCCAGAAGTCCTGGCAGTAATCCCATTCTCTCGTCTAGTACTGCAGAAGCCATCCGTTTTGAGGTTTCGCTCAAGTAAGTGGACCATTACTGTGCGATGTCCGAGTCTCGTTCCAATGCCTGCTCCGGAAGTCTTCCATCTCACGAAGATACCTCAATACGTATCCTGGTCTCTATACCCCCGACATATCCTTCCTCAAGCCCCCCTCAACTGCAGCTGCTCTCACGATATATTGGCGCTTTTGGTGTCGACTCCTCGCTTTTTGGATCTATATTGCGCACGTTCATATCTGTTTCAGGTGTAGAATGGACACCAGAAAGCGTCTGCGTTTTTGATGGACTACAAAACGTTCTAGAGCGGTGCGAAGGGTGGTATGAAGATAAAATAAGCAGAGAAGCGGCTGGAGAGCTACTCAGAGAGGACACGCTTTCCCGAAATCATGTTCTGATAGAACCCGACGAGTCTCTGATTGCACCATCATCAATTAATGTCGAAAAGGATAGAGTCTCTTTCGACACTGCTTTACCAGAAGGGATCGAGATCGCCGAAGCCGAAGCTATTGTGGATAGAAAGAGTATCTTCGTTGGCCGTGCATGTCGAATATCTCATCCCTCGCAGGTACAGTGCATGATTCACGACAGAGGAATGAGTTGCTGATCGACTGTGCGCATTATGTTGAAGGTACCACTCATTTTGAATAGCCTAATGTCAGATCGCCATATATCTCGTGCTGCTCACCCCATCATCAACGCTTGGCGTTGCCAGGTGGGTAACGTGCTGCACCAGGGTATGTGTATCATAATTCCTTGTTTGGACAATGTGTGACTGACGCCCGTTAGACAATGATGACAATGGGGAAACCGCAGCAGGTAGTCGACTAGCACATTTGCTCTCCATTTTGGTGCGTGCGCCGACGTTAACTCCTAGAGAATATCTCCAATCTGTGATCCAGGAAATCAATGATGTTCTCGTCATTGTGACACGGTGGTTTGGTGGAATCCATTTAGGTCCTGATCGTTTCAAACATATTAATCATGCCGCTCGTAACGCATTAGAACTCGGTGGTTTCTTAGAGCAAACGGAAGAACCAAAAGGCGGTGGGCGAGCTGCGGGGAAAGGGCGAAAACGTTAACATGTCATTACTTTTATTCTGGATGCGGAGGTGTTTATCTTTACATCACACTTAAGAATTTGTAGGGAAGACTTCGACTGAAAAAATCCCTCTAAGATTATTGGATTTACCTACCCACAGGGCAGAGAATTTAGGCTATTTGTTTGATTTTATCGAGTCTCATTCTGGCGTCGCCAATTCATAGTCTATATGTAATTAATCTCTTGCGCAATATGTAATGGCCTAGTGAGGATTCTTCTTGATGGGCCCTGCCACATGGATATGATCACAATATAATGACATTAATCGGAAAGCTTTGGGGGCTTGCAGGAAGTATAATGTGGTATGGCGAAGTGCGAGGGAGGATATCTAATTATCTGAATATCGCCCCTAACTCAGTCAACTGCTGTTGAACTACCTCAGTTTGCCTTCGGCTAAATTCTATGAGATGCAACAATTCAGAGGACCTCATCTGTCAACTTCAGTCACCACTGGTTTCCGTGTGCTTCCAATGGCTGGGACGTCCTAGGATCGATGAAATTATATATTCGAATGCAAAACAAGAAGATAATTACCGGTACTCACATAAAATGCATCCTTATACTACAAACACGCTGCACAATATCACTCCTTCGGTGCAAGAAGCTTTTGAAGTCTTTCGAGCTCCTTTTCTTTTTCTATCAAGATGCTCCGCCACTTCTCCTGCTCTTTTATAATCTTACTCTTCGCCTCTTCCAACCTCTCGGCCTCCTCCTTCTCCATGGCACTGGTGAACTCGGGCACGCCACCCTTCAGACTTGCCTCCAATGACGCAGGGTTAGACATGTGAAAAGGTATGGGTTTCTTGCTTAGACTCGTTTTTGGCAGTGGCGTTGGTGGATGTGCAGTGAGAAGAGCGAGGAAATTTTGGAATGGGTCTGCAAACACAATCTCGTCGTATTGCCAGCTATGCACAGGCCCAAGCTTTGCAGCGTTCTCAGGAGACGGAATTTCAGGCTCTACGGGAGCTGAAGTTGCATTCGGCAGAGGGAATGTGACCGACCAAGGATGTAACTTGAGATGGTGGTACAGCGTGATGGCTTTCTCACCGGACTCTGCTACAAAGGTGATGCGGATCTGAATCTCAAACTCTCCCCAACTATGACTGTCAAGCTTGTGTTGCATGCCGTTTGAAACGATACATACCCAGTTTCTGACACTTCAAATGGAGGCTTATCGATATCTATGGGCGCGTTGAGTTGCTGCAAAATACATGAAATCGGAACTTTACTTCTGGTTGGATTTGGATATGTATCATGCAATTTGAACGTGACTCTTTTTATGAAGTATGCCAAGTCGTCTGCACCACCGACAACATCAGAGTCTGGTGCACTCGTAGCGCTGCGGACTGCGACTGTCCATCGATGAGTATGGTCGGGATAGTGAGATTCCTCCCGTTCAGCAGGAGTAAGGACTGTTGCTGTATTTCCATAAATTATCGGTCTGTGTATTGTAACACCCTGGACGTTGGAGAACAATGAGCAGGCCTTAGCTGTCTATTAAAGCGAAAGTATGGTAAACCTACGCGGACGCGGACGCGATCAGCCATGATCAGAGGACGGGTTCGGGAGGGTTCGGCAAATACCGTTCGGACTCCGCCACACTTTCCTCTCGCATCGTCGTTCAACACATCCAACTCCAGAGAGCCCAGAGTCCAACTACCATGATTGACGCCGTAGTCCACCGTGAGCACGTTGATCATACATTTTCAACTTTCTTTCTCATTCCTATCCAATTTTTTTAGGTGCAAACCATGTTGCTGAGAGGCAAAGGGCCTACCAGGTAAGCTTAGCAGTCAACCAACTCGTTAGTGCGTACTTTGGTTGACCTTCGATTTCAGGCTTCACATGCGCCTGTTTACTATCGTCCACCCCGTTCAAGACTGTACCTTGGTAGGTGACACGGTTTCGCAGCGCAATGTGAATGACATTCATCCGGGTTCCCGTCTAGGTGCCTACTTCACTCTCTTTGGTGTGGGCATGTGTGGAACCGTATACGGTCTCTACCAACTTACTATGGTGAGAACTTAGGTTTGACTACTAGTTAATTGCGACTGAGGCCATGTACAGGGCAAGCCTGTCAGGAATTGATTTTACGGCAGACGTCCCACTCTTTCTTCGCCGGAGAATACTTATTAGCTAGATTCTCGTTATAAACATCCTCTGCTCCACGTTGTGGCCCCGATGCATGAGTGAACGTGAAGAGTCATGTCACACGATCGAAATGCAATTCAGGTCATATTATTCTACATTGACGTAGACTCATACTCAGGATTCGCCCAGGCCAAAGTCCCTAGATTCCCTCAGTGCCATGGTGCCCATCCAGGATACATCTTGCCCTGGGTGATTATGCGTGAACACTCGATAAGCGGACAAAGTCCGTCAACTCACCAAGTTCGCGCTGTCAACTGCCTCTTGTATGAGCATTTGGACGAGATTGCTTATCGAGATTTCCCGTTCCTCTTGTCCACCTCCTCTTGTGGTGATTCCTCCGTATGTCCGCTCCGTCAAGTTTCCTGGGGAATATAATCCTTTCAATTTCCGCTCTATCGGCCGCAGTATAGTCTTGGCCCATTGTCGCAAATCAGTGCCATGTTTGGCGGCAGTTGTATCTTTGGCTTGGCGACGTTGCTTGGGAGGTAAAAGTTTGATACCAGTGCTAGACACTCAGAGGTGACGTACCTTTCTAGCCTCGTCCTCCCACTCGACCAGTGGGTCGTGAATGAATGCATCAAGAACACTCATAAGAGGGTCCTGGTTATCGCGGAGAATTTGCATTGTAATTTCGCAGGCGATACGGAACACTCCTTCGACGCCAGTTACTCCAAGACCATCAACAAGGTTCTGTGTGAGTCTGAAAGGAACTCGTTCTGGCGTCTCGAGCGTTTTGCCCTAAGTGCACGTGGGTGAAAAATAAAAGCGAGAGGAGGTTGAACTGAGTACCTTCTCGAAGAGACAATTGAAGTCTACGTGGACTAAATCTCCAGTTATGTCGTCTAGAAGAATATTTTCGCAGTGCCTATCTCCCAACCTGTTAAAAATGGGTTTAGGTGTTAATATAAACTCGTAAGGTGACTGTTAGTTCACCCTAAAATGAATCCGACCATTGACATCACTGCCATCGTACGCCCATAACAAAGACGACTAGCCAGCCATACTGACGGCTCGGGGAACATATCCACAAACCATTCATGAAAGACCGGAGGGAACCTGTACTTCACTTTAGCCACAGGGCGACATTGTGATACAACTGCTTACTTCGGAAGGATCTTGGTCACAAAAAGTTCAGCGGCTTCTTTATCTGTGCCTTCCTTGATACGCTTTGTGATCTCACTTAGCTTAGTTGTCTACACATGTCAATAATATGCGCGTCTCATAAATTGGAAACACGTACCCAGGCTGGAATACCCCCT